>JAMXBD010002759.1:0-165697 GCA_024138025.1 Combretum micranthum | reverse complement strand
CATGAAAGTGCGATGGCTCCCAGCAACCTATACACAGACACAAAATAAGCCAACTTTAGATCATTCATGCACTGAGTGATGGTTCTTCTTTAAAAAAATATTGATAAAGTAGTGCAACCATCATAAAATTTAAAAGACAGGCTGAACATTTAATATAGTTTCTCAAAACTAGCCTTTCTCACAACAATAAAGGTTGGCAGTTTTCGAAACCAGTTCCAACCATGGGTCCACCTCCACAGACCAGAACCATAGCAAGTCAAAGGCCAGCTACGAAGTAGGTTAAACCACGGGCCAATGGATGAATTTATTTCAAAAGTGGGAACCAAGAAAGAAGGCATAGTTCCATTTTTACATAAAAACACCAATTTAAAGACCCTATTGCAATGCTAAGCATTTACCAATCATTAGGCAGAATCCAACATAAGCAGTTCATTAAAACATTGACTATCTATTCCATGTCACAATTTTAGTCATAGGTTATAGATAGTAGTCTCTATCACAGATAAAAAGAGCTGAGAATGGTAAACAAACCACAAAAAAAAAAAAAAAAAAAATACATTGAACATCCATTCAGTGCAAAGATCTGAGCTTCTTCACTGTTGGGGTCACTAGCTAATGGAAATGCATCAGCCAAGCAACCCAATGGAATGCACCGGCCAAGCAACCCATTAACTGCAACAAACAAACACACCACAATTCATGCATTGGATGGAAAAATCCATAGCCAATTTGTCTCCCTTTCTTCCTCTTTTCTCTATATATATAACACTTAAGTAAACAAACAAACAAAGTCATTAGTTTAATAAATGTAGACGTATGGATTTCATTATAAAGCTTTAAGCTTGATTTATTATTTGGATTTAACTCTCTTGGGTTAAAGTGACAGGACTTAGAGAGTTAGGCCCAATTATATTGGGATGATCATGGAGTTTTAGCATGGTAGGCTTGGAGTAGGAACCGTTGGAATTGGTCTGCCTAATTCAAACATTTCTCATATTGGCTCACATACATTACAATGAAGGCCACATAGGCTTGGGTCCATAAGAGAGCCACATTCTATCCATAATGAGAAGGATTCATCTTAGCCATTGTCGTCTATCTCATTTGACGGACCATCGACAGCTAGATTCTCTATAATACCCTGAGTCCTTACCTCATTAGGATAGGTGAAATTTGGACAAACATCTCGTGCTATCAAATTTTCATCTTGTGAATCAATTACTCGCTCACTCAAGAACGCATATGACATTCATGTTAACTTAGTGAGGTTAATGCTTTCTAGCTCCCTCACCTGTCACACATTGTCGGAGCCTACTGAGACCACCTATTTCCTCCTTACATGATTCTCTCTTAATTACCCTTGCACGTGTTGTTTCCCTAGGTCACATGTAGCGATAGTCATGCGGCACAAACGTGATCGTTGCATCCGGAATCATACCCACACAATAAACAAAACACCTAAATCAGGAGCTAAAACAAGAACCAAACCATACCAATTTCGTTCCAAACAAACAACAAAACAAATAACTACTTAAACCAAGAACCAAGACTCCATCAAAATATAAACTCAAGCTCAGAGAGAAAAAACAAGGAAGATAAATTCATTTTAAGTAGTTTAAAGTAAAAAAATATAGTCTTAAACTAATACTTCTATACTTCTAAGATTGAAACAAGTTTTGGGAGAAGGATTATCAACTTCAAATGTCTCAAAGAGTAAAACTTACTAAATCCTAGTTACACTTTGGATGGATCAAACAAGGATTAAACTACATATGATGTGTTATGAGTTGATATATGTGTATATATAAATAAATATAAACTTATGAATGCTTTAGAAACAATTTAGACATGGAAAATATCAAAATCGAATCGAATCAAATCACATGAAGAAAACGATGAACAGTCGTTTTCCTGAAGAGCACGGGTGGAACACGAGGCCATGTACACCCGTGTACCATCGAATTCAATTTTAGGTTTGAAACCTGGAAGAGCACAGCTGGTACACGACATCTCAGAAATTCAAAAAATATAAAAAAATTAAATAAAGTCTGATTTAGTTCCATAATAATAATAATAATAATTAATAATAATAATAATAATAATAAAATATATTATTATTATTATTATTATTATTATTTATTATTAAATAATGTCAACATTAACATTTTTATTATTACCATTATTTTTATTATCAATAATGATATTATTATATCATTGATATTAGTGATATTATTATTATTATTATTATTATTATTATAAGTGTTGTGTTATAATTATTAAACTCATTATTAGTATGATATTACTAATCTTATTTTTTATTATGAATATTATTATTAAAATCAATAGAGTTATAATAATTAAAACTATCAATATAACTAATATGCTAATTAAAACTATTACTAATATTATAATTAATATCCTATTGCTACAACTGTTATAATCATTATTAGTTTAATTAATAATATAATTACTATTAATACAACTAATGTTGATATTGGTGTTAAAAATTATTGTTAATAATGAACACTTTATAGATATCATGATAACTACTAATATTATTACTAATAAGAATGTTATTATTGTTATTATCAATATTATGACTATTAAAATTACCACTATATGATTGTTATTGATTTGATTCTTTTGATTATCAATAATTATTATGATTAGTATGAATATAACTATTATTATTATTATAATTATCATTATGATTATACTATTATAATGACCACTCGTATTATTGTTATTATTAATATCGATTATTATTATATTATTATTATTATTATTATTATTATTATTATTATCATCATTGAATTACTATTGTTTTAATAAAGTTATTATGAAAAATGATATCAATGTTACTAATAAATTACTTTATAATTATCATTATTAATATTACTAATATTATTATCATTATATTAATATTAGTTATCTTATAAATAAAAAGAAAGTATAATGATTGTAAAGTACATGTTTTATGCATAAGAATAGAAATTTAAATAAGCTAAATTTTTTAAATAATGTGATACCTATTCAAATAAGAAAATTATATGAAGTATATAAAAAAAACACGACGACACTAAACAATAGTAAATAAATACGAGTACTATAGTGGGTCAAATAAGGAACAATATTAAAATAGAAATAATAATAGTTATAAAATATAAGCTTGCTAAATATGAATACGCAATAGATATATATAAATACCTAACAAGATCAAGATAAGAAAATGAAAATAATAATTAAATAATAATTAATTATCATAGGACCATAAAAGGACCAATACATGCAATAGAAATTAAATTAAATAAAATAAAGACACTTGACAATCATAAAAGTTTAGTTGCATTATTTACATTACGTCAATAAGTATTTTGTCTTAATAAGTAACAATGAATTGTAAATAGTATAAATAGGACTATATATCTTAAATGAACTATTTTACTAAGTAAAATCATATTAGATTGATTAAGCTAATTAAAATAAATTTAGTAATTGAATTAGGTGATTAGTTTCAACCAACTCGGCTTAACTTAATATACTAAGTAAAACCATAAAAAGAAAGGGTATGTAATTTCTAAAGTATGTCTACTTTGAATTAGTATAAAAAAGTAAGTTATACCATAATTAATGTAGCGACCCTACAGGGGCCTAGTAAGATTGCCCTAAATCGCCATATCACATGTGCACCCGCAACACGAGGATTGCCTTGCAAGTCAGAGTTTACAATACTCTAATTAATTATTCTCTCATTGTATTATACATATATAAATTTATTATGAAAACAATTTATTGGATATTGAAACTTCCACAGATCACAAAAACTGCAGAGAATCGAATCCTACCAAACGACAAGATAAGGTAAACCTACGTTTAACACAAAATATCAACTAGGTTTAAGTTAAGAAAAGACAACATTTTCATGTTTATTCTCTCAACTAGGTTTAACCTATCAAATTCTCAATCTTCTATCAGTCTTGTACAACCTGATCTTTGTCACGCTCTGCACTCAGATCATATCCCATCAATGTATTCAACTTACCTGTAAAAGCAAACTGTGGGGAGTCAGCTACAACTAACTGAGTGAAGTATACCCTCCTCCATACCGTTCAAGCAAAAGCAAACAAGTTATTAAACAAGCATATGCAATGCAGATAAGCAAATGAATAAATATATATGGCCAACCAGTAACCATATATATATTCGGATTTACTCCCTCCGAATCTGGGGTTGGGGTACATCCACATATCAGCACTTGACCGCTAATACTTCAGGAATCAAATTTATTCAAGGAGTTTTTCATATATGGAAAATAATATATATATATATATATATATACAACATCCATTGAAGCAAATATCCTTAACAATGACCCGCGATCCTAGGAGATGGGTCGTCTCCCCAGGATGACTTACTTCCCATTCCCTTAAACGAGGCCTATGGTATACACTAGGTATATACCACTTCGGTCCTCTATGTTCACCGTCCTCACAGGACAGTGTGGCCCATCGAGTCAAAGTGTAGTGGTGATGGCCTTCTACATGCAATCATGCAATGTATGCTCAATTTTATGATAATCACGCCAATAGTTATTAAGTCCTTTTATTTGGTGATCATACATTATTAGACACTCGCAAAGATCAAAATGATTAAACAATACTCGATACTTAATGTTCAAAATAATGTATAGTATTTTCAACACATAAAACAAACACGAGCAATCATAAGCATAAACCTCCCAACCCCATACATTAATCATTTAATTTATATTAACAAAATATCATAATCTAAACCTAGAAGCACAAGTAATAGGAAGGTCATTGGAATATACTCACCTGTTTATCCTTACTTAATGGTCATAGAAGTCTATGAGAAAACTTGAAGACTGATCCGTATCCCCTGAGAATCGAGATAACATAACCCATTACTATGCTCTTATTCATATAAAGAAACATATTTGTGTCTTTGTGTCTTAACTCAAGTTTTAACATTCTTAATCTAACCTTAACACATAATTAATCATTTTGAAGTTTGTAAACGCTACGCTTCGTAAGTTAAATATAAAATTCGTATAATCTTAGTTTTCTTAAGAAAAGTATTTTAGTTGTTTTCAAATATCGAGTTTAATCACGAAATCTTAAATTGGGCATATTATTTCGTTTTAACTTAGATTTTAGCATGAGTAGTCATTGGAAAACTTATCGAATGTAGTTTTAATTATCAAGTTAAAACTAATCATTTTGTATATTTTTCCTATGTTACTCAAGGGGTCTGAAAGATATCACAATTGTATATCTTTCTTGTTTTGTATTCTTAAGTATTATTTCAAGTTCGATTCCTTGTTTTATGTTTATCATCAAGTATCAGTGATTAAACTTAATTTAAGTTCATTACTTACTTTTTAGTTAAAGCGCATACATTTATATTATTTTCATTTTCTTTCTTGACTTATTTTAAGTATGTAACTTTAGTTAATTGATTATATTAGCTAATATTTATGATTTCCATTAATCTATACTTTATATCCTTATAGTCTTACAGGTGTTGAATTTTATACTTACAGTTACAAGATTCTTGATTAAGTTTAATTTTTTAATTACATCTATATTACCTTGATTTTTCTAATTTGCAATTGAATTACTTAAGTTTTATTTTAGGAACCTTATTCTTTATATGTGTTAAAATCTCCCATATGTCTATAGGCTTGTTATTGAGTTTATCTACTATATTAAAAGCTAAATTATCTTTTATCTATATAATACTTAAATCATATCAAGTTTATATATCAAAATCCTATTTCTACGTATGATATGAAACTCATATTTATATATAGGGTAATAGATTAAAGTTTAATTATATATATTGAGTCTTTTTATTGATCAAATGATCAAATATGTTCCATTTATCAAATTCAAGTAAAATTTTCTTATAAGGCTGAAACTTTTATAATAGGGTTCTACAGTTTTCTAAGCTTTTATTTTCCTCCTTAATTCCATTTCTACTCATGAGTAATGTTGTGTGTACTTTAAATTATTTAAACTTGCCATAGAATATCATTCTTTTTAAATGTTGGAACTACGCTATAGGTTTACTTTACTTAATTTAATTGTTCCTTTAGTTAAGTTTTATTTCATAAAACATAATGAGTGTTTATATAAGTTAAGGATATTTTTTTTAATGTTTTCGATATTAAATCTTAGTTTTAGTCTTATTTATGTAAATTTGGCCTAATATCTAGTTTTAATGAGTATATTTCAAACCCTAGCATTTATCTTTAAATTATCATTTGCTAACCGATATACTTTAAAGATCTAATAATTCAATTCTAATCAATAGTTATTGTCGAAACTACATTTATCGAGATATCACTTGTTTTGAAAATTACTATTAATTTCCTAGGAAGCCACCCATCTAGGTCATGGGCACTTAACTTTTAGTGTTGAGAATTTTTCAATATTACATATAGATATTTCTATAGTTAAGGTTATATATTTTTCTTACATTGTTTTTAGGTTGAAAACTAAAATCTAAAATCCATGGGATCAGATATATTTAGGTTTTTCACCTACGCAATTAAGTTTCTGATCTAATAAAGGTAAACTAGGTTTTTAGTCTATATAGGATTAAACATTATAACTTTCATGTTTGTAAATCAGAATTTGATTTGGGCTTTAGATTAGAAGATTTGATCAATTATTGATTCTATGGGTATATTTCAACCCCAGTGGCTTGCCTAAATTTCTATTTATAATAAATGGAATCTAGAAATTAATTATCTAATATTATAATCAATTTTCTACCATCTAGTATTTTTTTATTTATCAATTTATTATCCATTTGATAAGAGAAATGTAATATCAACCAGTCTAAATACACATACTAGCATGACATAATTTTATATTATTATCATTATATACGATGTAAATATCTTATTTATAGTAAAAGCTAATACAAAACTCCTAATATTATGAAAACTTCTATGTTTAGATCATAATAGCAAAATTTTAGAGTGATCGAAACTAACCTTGTGTAGTCTTGAATTGAAGAGCGTATCACCACGATCACAACATCACTTTCGGAATTGAAATCAGTTGTCGTATGTGAAAGTATGGGATTTTGAAGATCGGAAGAGCTTCTAGATTCATTTTTTTATTATTTCTTTTTCTTTTCTTTTTTTTTTGTTGTCCTTTTTTTTTTATAAAAGTCTTCTGAACAAGATTTCTTGTTTCAAACCAGAGAGAGAGAGAGAGAGCGAGAGAGAGAGTTGAGACGAGAGAAGTGAGGAGAGGGAGAGAAGAATGGTGAATTTAAAAAGTTTTTGGCTTATTAGGCAAGTTTCTTTTTTTTCGAGTCCTAATTAACACGTACGATAAATACTCATTCGATAATATTTTTAGATCAAAATTTATGTACTTACTATATTAAATATTATAAACACTATGTTATACTTAAAATTTTCAATTCAAGACTTTACTTTTCAGCTTTAATATATATTATCGTAAATTATAATTTATCCTTTCAAGATTAAAATTATTAGTGTTTTGATATTTTCTGACCTGTTAATAATTAAATTGTCTTTAATTTGAATTTATTTATATTTTACTATATAAATTTATAGTATTTATCTTTTTTTTGTATATTTGAATTATTTTTGGGATCTAATTTATATTATTTTACGTGTCGTTATTGGCATTTAATTTATATATTAATCATGTTATTATTGTTATATTTTATGGAAAATTTTCTTTAATATAGACATCGTTTATACTTATATTTTTATTGATTAGGTCTTTTGTTAACTATGTTGTAATTACCAATATTTAACTTCGTGAAAACGGTGATGGTTTTTCGGACATTTTCTAAAATTCATACCAGACATTACTATCTATTTAACAACTACCAAAAATTAAGTTGGCGAATAATTCAGGATGTTACAATTAATATGGTGAATATGTTGTTTCAAATATCTTATTTTCGAAACTAATAAAAGAATAGATTGGTTAAATAATAAATTGGATAATCATTACAAATAGGGAGACTTCTCTTATAAATTGCATAACCTTAATCGTAAGAAAAGATTTATATATATTCCTAGTTAAATAAGTAGAGAATATATCAAATTTTGATAACTAGGACCTGAAAAAATATCTTCAATATCGTTATACAAATAACAAAATAATGATAAATATCTGTTATTTCATTTTCATAGGAAAATAGATCAGTTCTTGGATTTCCAGTAGCATACTTCGATAGTTTAGCAAAGACCATAGGTGAGTAATTTTGACCTTATCATACTGTTTTTGCTTAGTATAGCTGCATTTATAATAATAATAATAATATTAATAATAATAATATTATTATTATTAAACTAATATGCATGTGGGGTTTGGGTATACTGCATGATGTTTGGTGTGTGCTTGATTGCCAAAATTATCCTATTAGAAGTGATAAGTTTATTGTATGATAATTATTGTATGAAACATGTTGATATTGTCTTTGAATTGTATAATGATCTTAAACTTGACTAAAAACTACTGGTACCATAAAGGAAATGGCCATGCATCGCATGCATCACATAAACTGCATAAAAGCATGGCCACCTACTCGTGTTAGTATTCGGACCTTTGGTAATGCTTCGTAAGCCTAGGCCTATAAGGCTAATAGACATACGCAAGGTTATCTCAAATCTGTTGGTACCATAGGAACTAAAAGGTAAACGAAGGAACGCCGCTTATGGTATTGCTTGGAATGACTAACACCTAGTGGAGGAATCTAAGGCTGAAAATAGGAAATGAGTGTTAAGGAAATGATAAATTAAAGTGATAAATAAAGCGAGGACTGTTGTTTTCCTGTAATTCTAGTCTCCCTTGGGAAGGTGAACTACATAGTAACGTGATTCCTTCAACCCCCAAGAGAAGGTATAAATCTCAATTGGTTTGGATTTCGGTCATCCAAACTGCGTTTGCCTCATATGATTTCTTATTGCATTTCATATGTTTTGTAATTATACTTGCTTGTTATTGCTTAACGTGTGGTCTAGTCTGGTTATCTTACTGAGCCCGTGGTTCGCTCACCCCCAACAGTTTTTGTGCAGGATTAATACTAGCTGGGATTTGGATAGGAATATGTGAAGAGAGCTTCTTCAATAGACTTCATTGAAGATAGAAATGTAGGATATGATAAACTTAAAATGTAAATTGGATAAATTGTATAATAATTGAAATTTGTAAGTTGTAAGTTTAAAACCTCATTTTCATTATTTAGTAAGGAATATCGATTCTCTGCGATTGTAGTAGAAAGTGGACAATTGGATTCCATAATTGAAATCCAATATATAAATATCATTTATATGATAGACATTGATAAATTAATAGAGTTTCGTATACTCTGACTTACAAGACGGCTCTCATATTACATGTGCACACGTAGTATGATAGTTTTAAATTAATCCTACTAGATCCCTTTTTGAGGTGTGATAGGTAATACATTCCCCTGTATACCCATCGTGCTTCTCTTCAAACCTTTTTTTATTCTTCAATCTTTATCCAGATCAAATAAAGCTTGATCCAACTTTTTCGTTAGACTTAATTAACCTTCTAAGCATAATCTTTTTGGTGGAATGACTAAGTCAATACAACTTGGGTATAACGTACAAGATAAAAAGGATTATAGATAACTAATCATGAACTAATTTTAAATTTTTATTATGAACAATTATTGGACTTCTAGCTTAGAATTGGATAACAAACTCGATTTGACCAATGAATACGCAATAATCGTGTGCCACTTGTTATAATAGTTTTAGTAACATGATTAAGAATTTAAACCTGGCTTAATTGAGTGTTGGTTATTGCTTGGCCGCTTACTCCACTAGTGGTACCCCTGGACTAGATTGCGAGTCTAATGACAACTTTGGGATAATGCGGTAGTTTAGATGCTTAGGCCCCCATAAATGTGTGGTTAAGCTCTGCGGATAATTGATAAGGAAATTTCTGATATCGGACGACTGACTAAGAAGTTGTAACAAGTTATACGACGTCATAGAACCCTACATGGAGAGTTACAATGGACGATGCTCATTGATGGCAGCCTATGAGGACATGACCCAAACGAGACTATTTTCCTTTTTTTTTTTTCCAGTAAGTTAGGACTTATCGAACACCCCCCCTCCCTCCTCTTTGCCGCATGATCAGTTAAGGGAACCCTACCCCTTTTGTTTGGCGGAAGTCTTAAGTACTCTAGTATGTGTTGTCTTTATCAGACGCTATGAATACTTGGTCGTTGACTTTAATTTAATTAAACTTAAATTGTACCTATTGCATTATAGGCATTTATGACATGCGTGAATGTGTTTGATTATTGTCACTAGGCTTCACCACTTACTTTTCAATATTTAGTGATGACAGAGTTTGTATGTGGATTTCTACTATGATTCTATGGGTTTCAAGACTGACAAGTACAAGGAGTGACCTCAATGATTTGAGAGCTAGATAGGACTTTGGAAATAGTTTCTTTTTATGAATATATGACTTTAATTTGATGGATAATTGTAAACACTTAACTTTATTACCGCTTTTGGGCCGAGTACCAAACTTCATAATTAGGTTGAGCCTAACTCCCATTTTCTTTGCTTGATATCTTAACTGTTTTAAACCCTGAACTTTCTATCCTGATCTTTCTTAAAGCATTCATATACATACCAATATAATGGTACTAAATTATTTATAAATCGTCTTTCGACTCAATATGGTTTTATTAAAGAGCATAATCATGATTTCACAACTAAAATGTGATTAGAAACTCACCTAGTTATCGGAAATCTAGTGCATATTGCTTGGAGGCGATGTATGTGGTGAAACAACCATACCCCTAAGACCCTAAGGATCGGGTCGTTTTAGCCCCGCTGATAGTTGTTTTTGGCCATTTCCTCAAATAGTTAAGAGAATCCTCAAGTGTCTTTGTATTCAATGTACCACCAGCTGGCATCGATTAACTGTTGGGTTACAGCATTGAGACCGCTGTAGAAAGTATGTAATTGCATCTAGTTAGGCACCTGATGGTGAGGACATTTCCTCAATAGATCTTTCCACCTCTACCATGCATCATAAAGTGTCTTGAAGTCCTACTGGCTGAATGGAGAGATGTCGTACCTCAACTTAGAAGACTGGAAGGGGGGAAGTAATTATCAAGAAACTGCTCGACCATGTCTTTCCAAGTTGTTATGGCTTCTCGACCTAATTATGACAATCATTGCTTTGCTCATCCTCTTAAAGAAAAAAGGGAAAAAGGTGAAGTCCCATTACATCATCAGTACCCCACTGTTGTTGAATGTCTCACAGATTTCTAAGAAGTCTGAATGTGAGCATGCGGGTCTTCAGTAGGTAAACCATCAAATTAATAACATTGTTGTCACCACGCTCTTAATCTCAAATTTTTTGCTGTAATGGGCAATTTCACAACAGTTGACCCAATACCCTCAAGCGTAGGCTTAGCATAATCCAAGTTAGTCTTTGGAACTTCTTCATTAATATCATCCATGGTTATGTTAAAATTCAAATTTCTGCAATGTCTCTGGCTTTGACTCTGAATCTCCTGTGAAAGGTCCTGTCAATCTTTAGATCAAAATCAAGAAGCATCACAGATGAGCTTCTTGTCATTCACTTACAAGAAACAAAAGTGGAGTTAGATTCTTATCAAGAAAGAGAAAGAAAGAATAATCATAAAATAAAGAAAAGTTAGCTAAACTAGTGGATTTCATGTGTTCCTAATATTATTAAGTATCCGATAATGGTGCCAAAGACTTGATTGTGTTGACCAAATACAATCAATCAAATTAAAATTAAAACCCTATTCTTACCTCATGACTAATCTCTAGGCAAGCACACCTATCACTTGTAGTATGTAATCATAGTGGTTGTTCCACTATGAACTACAGCTACTAGTATTCACCCTAATTCTACTATTCGGCTGATCTAATTCGAACGATGGTAAAAAGAATTAATAACTACTTAATTAACTAACCATAAAGTAAATGGTATTACACTTTCGAAAATATATATCAATCACAAAACATACCCCTAATCTTGATTCACCACTAACCCTATTTTCGATTCCTTATAAAACATCCATTAATGGATTATTTATGTTTTTGAACTGTAAGAATCCCTAATTTCATCAATTTCTCTCTCAAAATAATTGAATTCTAACCCTATATGTCTAATGAAAACATCTTTCATCATTAGATGTACACAGAATTGCATTAGAGTTCATGATTCCTTAGAAAGAATAAATCTTTATGCAGTCTATATCTAGATCCACATTCAAACATCTCTATCCATATAAATATATTATATTAGATAGAATATATTTCTATCTAAAAGAAATAAAACATGCAATCAATTTTTGCCATAGATTAATCACAATAACAATAAAGAAAATATGAATGAACTCAAGAAACACAAACTTCCATTAACAAAATAATCCGATCTTTACATTAGGGTTAGGATTTCTCAAGATCTAGGTTATAAAGATCTATTTTTCCATATGAAGATGATTGTAATGATAAAATAAAGGAAAATAGAAAGACGTCATGATTACAACCCTTTTGAATGAAGTTTTGTGATCTTCAATGAACTCTTGCGTTTCTCTACTCTAAAACACTTATTTTTCTCTCTAGGGTTCGTAGAATAAGGATGGGTCTCCTTAATGACAAGTAATAGATGCTATTTATAGGGAAAGGCAAAATTGGTTCCGCATGAGCATCCTACACAGCCGTGTTTGAAGCCTGTGGAGGATGCAAACTGATGAAAACTACAAATTTTAAGGCTAAACGACCCCCGAGCACAGCCCGTGCATACTAGTTGTGTACAATATAATTTGCTTTTGATCTCTTCCTTGCTTCTATGTATGTATTCTACACAGCTTATGTAGCCTCCTTGTGTACTTTGAAACTGATTGTTAGATGCTTTTCACATTCTACTCGAGTGTTCTACTTGTGCGGAATTGTTATGTATGTTGTAAATCTTCATTTTGCCTATTTCTTTATTAAAATCTCCCTTCACTCATTCCAATATTTTCATTAGGCTCAATATCTTCCTTTATTCTTGAAATTGACATTTTAACCAAATAAGTATCATTGTCTTTAATAATTGACATAAAATCTATATAATATCATATGAAAACAATGTGAACTGTAAGGGTCTTTTGACACTTATCAGGAAATTACTATTTGAATGTCCACTTGCTAGTCAATGTTACATATAAGACATGTCTTATAACCCTTGGTCAGCTTGATATGTCACCATATGCCGGGAAATCGTTGATAGTCCACAATAATGTAGGATGCATTCAAAATGTACGACCATCCACCACATCTAGTGTTTTCACACCAATTGCCCACATGTCTTCCATCTCTTCTATAAGGGATTATAAGTACACATCAATATCTTTACCTAGAGATCTCGACCCCAGTATTAAAAGAGACATCATCATATATGACTTCTTCATACATCTCCATGGTAGAACATTATATACAAACATAATAATCGACCACATGTTGTATATAGTGCTCATGTTTGCATAGGGATTGAACCCATCGATGGAAAGCCCTAGTCGCACATTCCAGGGTTCCGACATGAATCGAGGGTATTTGCTATCCAATCTCTTTCATTGTTTGGAACACGAGATGCCTTAGCATTCCCTCTACGGAGACATGATTTTCTTTCTTCCTGGGGGATGTGGCGCCCATACACATACGTCGAGTCCTTGGATTGGTGATCCTAAGTCGGCAGTCATATTCTGTCCCATTCTTGTTCTCTTACTTGCTCCTTCCTTTCCTAAGGCAGTAGATTTGGCATCTAAAACAACTCTTCTAGAAAGCGCCAGGCATGCTTCATTGAATGAAGCTTCCGCCTTCCTCCACCATACATTAGGCAGCTAGCAAGATGTTAGAATTCTTTCCATAATAGTACACAATCATTATTACACGTGTGGATCATGTTTGCATCCATGATCAACTGCTTCAACAACATTCGTGCTTTATAGTATGAGGATGGTAACAAATTGTCGCCTGGTAACAGATTTTTTATTAAAGCAAGCCAATTATTGAATGGCTTCACTAACTGTTCATTGTTAACCTTTAGATTCATCATTCAAAGTACTATTAATAATACAGAGAACTTTGTACAACCCAGATATATTGGACTCGTTGCATTTTCAAAGATTCTTGTCCACTGCTCCTCGTGAAATGCACTACTTTCATCTCTATTATCAACAACGTCACCCTCGAGATCACTCATGTTAGCGACAAGGTCATCAAAAAGTTATTAACCTGCTTCATTTTCAACTTGTGCGTGCTCAAGATGAATACTCCCTTCACCCATGGTAACATCGTCATTTACCTCACTTCATCTAAATTCTCATCGTGAAAAATTCACTTCAAGTAGATACAAACCATTCCCCTCGTGAGAAGATGATACTCAATATTCTAAATAGACTACCATGAACTATTGGGACAATCTCTACAAGGACATCTAATCAAATTATCCGCCCTTCGATGGTTTGTATCAGCTTGTAAAAATTCTTTAACCCCATTTATGTATTTTGTAATTGTCAAATCACGTGTCATATGCCAATTTCATGCAGATATCCTAAATTGGCATTGAATTAATTACCACATCTTATTCATATTAGATTTTCATGTAGCTATCCAAATATCTAATATCGGAACACTATCTTTTAAACTAACACGTTAGTAAGTTATCTACGTGTCATGTAGTTAAACTCAATAAATTGTATTAAATAATATATAATTGTTAAATCATAAATATATATAATTTTTTTAATTACTAACAAGAAATATATAAAAACATAAATTAAATATATATTAATTAATAAATATATAAATGCTAGCTTTCAAATAATTGAATTTAAATTATTAAAAATAGTTTACTAGCCTTTTAGAGATGACAGTACTCTAAATACCCGACTTTAGTTAGATAATTTATCAAACACATGTACAAAAATAAAAACATATTTAATAAATTAATATTATTTTAATATAATATATATATTTATACATGATGCTGGTAAAATTACACATACAAATAGATGAGGAGTGGGAGAGTGATGTAACTAGTGTGTAGTGTGTGAACGAAAGGGGAGGTGGGGAGCTCTTTATGTAAAGCCAAGATGAGGCAATATCAATTGTTGATGAAGACCATGAGGCAATTTTCGCCACATCATCCTAGTTAGTAATGAAATTTACCTCTGATTGGTTGAAGCAAATTTCACCGTTGACTGGGATGATGAGGTGGAAATAGCCTCATGGTCCTCATCAGCAGCAAGGATCACCTCAAAAAATTCACTGCCCTATCTTCTTTTTTTACTAGTGCCTTCCCATCCTCCACATGAACCAAGGGTTAGGGGAAAAAATGAAGAAAATACCGCTCAAACCAAAATAATCTACAAAATACGTAACTTAACCTTATCACTTGAATAGACATGTTTGTTAGTGGTAAAACTTGACTTTTCAAGAGATGAATAGAAGTGTATAAATGGGTCGCAAATTGTGGGTAAGCTCATTTAACTCATTTAAAAAAAATGGGTTAAGATCGACCTTTTTTAGCCCATTTAAAGATGGATAAACTATACTTGGTTTGTTTAACCCATAGGTTACCCATTGAAGTATTTGTAAAAAACAAAACTACAAAAAAGTATAGGAAAAATGAATATTAATGCATCATTATTCTCAATACTTTTATGATTGAGAAGTTTATGTGTAAATAGTAATATAAGAGAATGTTATGATACACGTGTATTGTAACTTTCTTTTAAGTCAATTTATTGTTTTAAACACTATATAATATCTAATAAATTATTTTAAAAAGCTTATTCTTATATGCGAGTAGTTAAAATAACATTAAAATTAATCATTGATTATGTGTGTGTGTGTGAGACCCATTAAACTCAACTTTTTTCATTATATATACATATATATCTTATCAAATTAGCATAAATGGATTAAATAAGCTAATTTCGCCAATTTAACCCACGGGAATGTACAAGTGGTTAAATGGGCCAGATAAGTAGGCCGATCCATTTAATTCGTGAACTAAAGTGTGTTGGATTCAGACAAAAAGACTAACTCGTTCAATTTGTGGGCCAGAGTAATTCAACCTTAGCTTAATCTATTTAGCTCACCTGTACACCTCTAGAGACGAGGATGATACAATTTGAATGACCTTATCTTTTCAATAGACGAGTGTATCTTCTTCCCATAAACCTCTGTTTCCCTAACTCATTTTCTCTCTAGCTTCACTACACCAATCAACCACCAAACTAAGAACCATCAACAACTAAATTTAACAAGCCACCGAACCATCTAACATCAAAACCCTTATCCCATCTTCACTCCTTAAACCCCTAAACACTTATCCTTTAGGTAGATTAAATCACACTGCCAATTAACCATTGAATGTCATAACCCAACACCTGTAAACCCCTAAGTTTTTAGGTACTTTTAGATATGAACCCTAGAGTAGTATTGGAACTAGAACCTTAAAAACCAATTTAAATCAGTTTTGAACTCCAGAAACCTTAAATGAGATAACATAAAGATTCAATAACCCTAAGATATTAGATAAAGTAGGTAAAGCCTAAAGCCCTAAAGGTAAGTCATTTAGCAAAAACATATGACCATAAAAATTATCCAAAATGTGATAGCCTAATTGATCCGGAAACTCTACGACAAACAACTTGTTTATTTGATCACTAATATGCAAATCAAGATAAATATATTTAAATAATATGTAATAATATAAGCAATTTCCTGTAATATAGCATTAATCTATCAAGTCAAAATTTCGTCAAGTAAACTAAGCCTTTCGCGCATCTAGATTACTACCGATAAAATAATTGTCATTTCTATATCACTATTCAATACTATTCATTGCTATTCATATCAATCAATTTTATGTCACTATTCACACCTATTCTACACCTATAGACCTATTCCTACAACTACATATCCTATACCATCAAATCTACCTTACTTCTCTTACACTCTTCTTCTCCCTTTCGCCCTTTCTCTCTCCTTCCTTTTGTAACCAATCCCTTCCCCCCCCCCCACCCCCATTCTGCTTCCATTCTCTTATACTCTACTTCCTAAAGAAGTTATCAACTTCTATAAAATACTTATCTCCCTTCCATTCCCTCACTTTACATTCCCACTCTCAACACTTTAAATTCTCTCAATTTTCTCTTTTCCTTTCCTTCTCACCGTCTCTCTCCCCTTCTCTATTTCTTTCTCTTAGTCTCCCTCTCTTCTCACACACATACAAACTTTCCCTACAATATGTCTAGGTAAACACCTCCAAATTCCTTACCTATATTATGTTTATGTTATTACATAGGTGCCTTAATGCAAGTTCCATGAAAAATCTCCTCATGATGCAAGATGCTAAGGAAGGAATTGCAAAGCATATTCATGATTACATTTATGTTACATGTGTATCAATGTGGATATGTATGTATATCAATTAGAGCATATTGTTTAATAATCTAACATTGCAATTTCTTTACTTTATGCAATTTATTTGTTTCGTGTTCTTGAAACTGGTCATAATTTAGTCTAAAAAACTTGTCCACTTTAAAATCTTAACAAGAAAACTAGTCCTGATTGTAGTCTTAAACTTGTCCATTTCAAAGTCTTAAGGAGCCTTGTCTAAAATCTAAGACCTTCATTATCCTTTATACTGCTTTATATATCATATTCACGTTTTATTAGTCAAGAGACCATTTTATTTCTTCATGGACATAATATGCTCGTGGTGATGTTATTTATGATTATATTATAATTTTTAAACTTCTGAAAACTAAGGAAAATATGATAATCATGGGACCATCATAATGTTCATTACATGTTTTATAGGGCTTAACACAAGATGGAAGTTCAAGTTGCTTTGAACCTTTTCCATTATGATAATTCTTTATTATATAAATCGATTTGATAATATGATTTTGAGTTATGGAAGATCACTTTTTAGTAAAAGAAAAGTTTAAAAACAAAATCCCACCCTAAAAATTTCTTTAATGTTGAGACTTACAAATGTCCAAAGGAATATGAAATTTTGATTTTTCTTTCTTAAAAATACTTGATTTCAATGTTTTAAAAGTGATCAAACAAAACAAAAATTTTCATTGCATTTTTCTCAAGAATGCTAAAAACTTAAATGAAGGAAAGGAGGTGAAAAACTTAGAATTTTCTTTCACAAAAATACTTAAATCCAACGTTTTAAAATAATCAAGCAAAGACGAGATTTGTTCCACAATTCTTATAAATGCCAACATCTCAAGGTGTGGAAACCTCATTTTTCTACTTGACTTGTTTTAAAAGAGATTTATGAAGTTGATCACATCAAATGATATTGATAATCTTTCTATTTACTTTTATTTATTTTTAACTTAGTTTTAAACTCTCTTTAAGGAGATTATTTATTAACATCACTAAAATCATGAGTATTTAATGATTTATTTTTCCTGTTTTAGCAACGTTTGCATGTAAGAATAAGAATAAACATACTAAGAACCACTACATGGAGCGTAAACATTAGAAAAATACTGAAATGGAGCTAAAACATGTAGCAGAATAATTTGAACTCTATTGATCTAAGACCTTAATGACCTCCTATGACTAAGATAACCTTAAAAAAAGATAAAGCATTCAAATAAGAAGAAAACGACTAGTCATATGCAAAATCTGAGTTAAAATGACTTAGTTATAGCCGTTTTAAGATTTAAACTAAATAACCAGAAAATGTAGCAGCAATAGAAATCATGGAATTAAAAAATTAAGTAAAGTTGGAATGAAAATACTCATTTGCGTATTTCTTTGTTTAGGTGATGAGGAATCCGAGATACCTTTCTCAAAAGACTACTTTGATTAAAGATTATCACAGCAGCTAAATGGGTTATCTCTTGTAATTTTTGAATATTGCTTGTGCTTATAGAAGTAGATGTACTAGCATGTTAAGAAAAGATAAAAATGGGAATATATAGGGTTATCATGGGATAGATACGTGTTTCTATAATTGTGCAATTAAGTTGATGCTAAGCATATCGTAACCTTTGAATGTTTGTTTATTTACATGTTTGGTTGCTCTGAGATGTTCAATTGTTTGATTGCCCCTTAATGAACCTTAATACGGTTTGGCACAAAAAGAAAGAATTGGACATACTTTGCATCATTGCACCACATATAGAAGGCTACTACTCTTATGTGAGGAACTAGAAGGCCTGTGATATCCCGTTGTGGGCTTAGGTCTGCTCCCACTTGAGAAAATTACAGATATTCGAAGAATGCGTCATCAAGGAGGAGCTGTGCCAGTCGATTGCTATAAGTAGGTACTCAGGGACTAATAGCAGAGGATGCAAAAAACCTTAATTTGAATTCCTTGACCCTTGTCACGAAAAACGTAAATCCATTTTATGTGTGATTTTCATATACTATACATATTTGCTGGCTTTCTGTGTTTTGTTGCATAACAGATGCTTGTCTAACAAGTTTGTTTAGTTTTGGTTATACGATATAGATGAAGGGATTATCTCATTAAGCGTATAGTATGGATGAAGTAATATTTATGGCTTCACCTTAAGGGACAGGATGCCTAAGGTAATTATTAGCAAACCCTTGGAGCATTTGAAGGAAATTCACAGGAGAATATGAAGTAAATCCTTTTGATACATATATGTTGAATTAGTGAAATTATGTTATTTTGGAAAGACTTCTAAGGATGGTTGTAATATTGACTTTTAAGTGGACTTAACAGGGGTATGCCCATAAAGACGGTGTAATCTTTTCATATTTAAGTGTATTATGATTAGTTATCTTGCCTGCGCATATCTATTATCTCCTCAAAATGGCACTACTCCTCTGGTGTTCCCTCTGTGTGACTAAGGTAGTTATTCATAGGCTTTTATGCTATGTACAACAGATTGTCGTGTTTAGGATATCTTCTGGGGCATGATAATACCGAGCTAAAGCCTATCTCTATTGGAACCACATAGTATCCACACACACATACCAAGCCAAGTGCTAGATTCCATTACTAAAGCCATCCACATCCAGCGAGCTGTCAATTTCATAACTCTGTAAGACACATATCAAGACCAACTCCACAAATCACCATTATATCGACCCATGTTGTATTTTTATTATTGTAGAAATATGTTTGAACTTACATTAGAATTAAGAATTAAAATACGTGCTTAAAAACTATGTGTGTGTATGCGTGTATATATGTATGTATGTATGTGCAATTATGAAGCACAAACACTTATAGTTCATTCACTTTGTCATATGGAATAAGAGAAGAATGAAATTCCAATTCAACAAGAATGTAACAAGATTGTGATGGCTATTGTAATACCTATAATGCCTATTATCTTTATTGCAATGAGATAATAATTATACAGATGATATTTTTAAGACATAGATAACTATGATGAAGTTGAAAAATAAACTATTGAATGACAATTCATAGGCGCAGGGACATTAATTGTTATTTATTTTATGTAATAGCAATTCATTATGAATTGTCATTCCCTTAAGTAAACATCATAAGAGTAGCTTTACATAGAACAAGTAGATAATAGATAGCTATTCATATCAAGTTAATTGGCCGTTGTTCTATATTTGAGTTAATGTCGCGAATGATGTTTGAATTTTAACAAAATATGCGATTGGATACTTAAACTTTAAAATTGATCAACTTAGTACCTGAATTTTTTCGTGCACACCAACAACACATCCTTAATATCGATTAGCACACATGAAAAGTAATTATAGGTACTAAATTGATCGATTTCAAAATTCATGTACTTAATTATACATTTTACCAAAATCCAAGTATCATTTGTGATATTTACCCCATATGTTTTGAAGTCAAAATTAAGATAATAATTAAAATAAAAACTAAAAACTTGATTTGATCAAGGTAAAATTGGAAACGCTTATTCCATATGTTAAAGTAAAAATTAAGACAATAATTAAAATAAAAAGCTAAAAGCTTAATCAAATTATGACATAATTGGGACATGTAAACAATAAATCATAATGATAATCTTCACATTTGATTGATATTGTATAAATTAGATAATTATTATAAATTACATAAAGTATACATGTCAAGAATGATACTTGAACTTTGGCAAAATATATAATTAGATATCTCAACTTTAAAATAGCCAATTTAGTATCTAAAAAAACTATCTATGCATGTCAATAATACCTTTATTGTATTGGTTAAAAGTGTCACATCAGTTGATAGTGTTAATTAACTAATTTGATAAAGGTATTATTAGTGTACATGAAAAATTCATCGAAGAACTAAATTGACCGATTTAAACTTTAGATACCTAATTGCATGTTTTTCTAAAGTTTATGTACCATTTGCGATATTAACCCTTACATAAATCGTAATATATATGTATTTTTTATTTTAGTAAAAACTGAAGTTTTAATTTTTAATGTAACTATAAGATTGTTTTATTTTCTTGAAAATAAAATATAGATTATTTTTATATTTTTAGTAACTTAGATCAATGCTCGATCCGGCCTTTTGACTTGAATCAATCTAGCAAATTGGGTCGGACTTGGAGGAGGGAGTCAAATCTAGACATTTTTGTTGCTATTCGGTTACTAGGCCTTTCTTTTTTTCTTTTTTCTTTTGTTTTTTATCATTTGCCAACTGCTATCTATCATAACTCTACACTTGAGAAGAGGTCTTAATGGTACCAACATGTAATAACACATATGTATTCCAATAAATTTATAAGTTAATTTCATGAATGGTACCTAAACTTTGAAATTGATAAATTTAGTACTTAAATATTGAAATTGATCGGTTTAGTATTTTAAAAACTTTAAATTGATCAATTTATTACCTAAAATAACTTGAATGATGTACTATTGGTATGCTTGAAAAGTTTTTTTCATATATTAAATTGATCAGTTATAAGGTTCATATACTAAATAAATCAATTTCAATATTCAAATACTAAAGTGGTCGGTCTTCAAAGTTTAGATAAGTAATTATATATCTTGTCTAAGTTTAGGTACTATCCATGATATTAACCCAAACATTATTACATGTCCATAGCTTTATAAAAAACTATTGCCATCATTTGTCTGCCACTCTTCTAAGCACACAAGGTATTAATTATAAATATAATTGATCACTTACTTTTGCTAAAAATGAATTAAGTTGTACTATAAATGCTTTCATTTGTTAAAATTTTGTATTTAAATGATAGTAATTTTGGAAAAAAATAAATTACAACATTAAGTTGTAATGTTTAAGCTCGAGTGACTAACCATTCAATGCTTTTTCTAATAGAAATTCTATAGTAATAGCTCTTCACAATAGCAACTTTTATTCATGTTAAGCAGCACAACTCACTGATATTTTGAGTTGCTTCATGTGTTACTTAAAGTCTCACTTGCTATGATTGGTTCAAAATCTGACATCGTTAGGTAATAAAATATGACAGTTTTGACCTTTCAATTAAGTTGGCTTTTTTTATTTGATGAAAGAAATTCATGGCCATTGATTTTTTTTTTTATCGTCTATAACATATATTAAAGAAATTTGCAAGTTTTCTATACTTAAAATCCATGACGATTTATTACCATTTAAAAAATCTCTCAATTTACAAATTGTGCTTGTACATAAAGCTAGACAATTTTCAAAATTTGCAACATGTTGATATTTCAAAAAAAACTCAAAGAATATTCGAATGCTTTCTATCTTACAAGCTAGATCATGCCTTCTATTGGTGCACTTTTCAATGTCTTCCTCGGTTGCAGTGTCCTCAAATAATTTCAATCATGAATCAAAACCTACAGAATTTTAATTAGAGTACGTATTTCAAAAAGTATGACAACACCATATTTTCAATATACTCCTCACCTTTCACTCGAGAACTTTCAACCATACATTTCGATTAGAACTACTCCACCATGATTGGATTTAGATTAATCACCATAAGCATCAATTAGTACAAGCTCAAAATATCTAAAATATTTTATGTAAAAAAAAATTCAGATGATGAGGATGATAATAAAAATGAGGATCATCAAACTTATAGGAAAAAGTGAGAGCAAAATGATAATAAACTTTTATTTTATGCATAATTAAGGGTTGAGAGGGATTTCATTGTTGGAAACAATTAGCTACTATAAACATTTTGGCTAAAAGTACATGAAGGGTTTTGTCACACCTTACCACAACGACGATGTAAGTCCCCTTAAGCACTACTAGGGGACAATCGAGAATTGTTACATATAGGTAAGGTATTCGATTGAGCCAGTTGCAGCCACCAAGAGTTGAACCTTAGACATATGCATTTTATTGGCATGCAGGCTACGCTGATTGTGCCTTGGCATCACATCACCGTTGTGGTGGATGTGACAAGTTTGAGAAAAGATAATAATATGGGAAGTAGAAAAATCCATTGAGACAAACATAGCAACAATGCAAAGCTCGGTAGTGAAAAGCTAAAAATATGTCATGAAATTCAAAGTTTATTATGATCAATTAAAATGGCATGCACAAAGTGGAAAAAAAGAGTACTATATGGTTTATTTAAACAAAATGGGAACAATTTATGCACATTTGAGCATTATTGGACGATATTGCGTAATGACCCAGATTGGAGATATGAATTCGAAAATGCAAAAAAAAAAAAAATACAAGTAAACATTCTATGGTTAGCATTTCTGGAGCACATACTAGCTCATGCCCAAGCAAGGATGTGTCAATGAATGATGAAATAAGCAAGGTGGTCATTCATCCACCTAGTAGAGCACACAACAAAGAGGAAAGGAAAAGAAAGGGTAGAAAATAGTCGGAAAATGGATAAATTCATTCACAATATATAAGACTCGAGCATGGTTGATCGTGATAAATTGGAGTTGTGTAAAATGAATGAATTGCCAGAGAAAGAAAAATAATTAAAAAAAAAAAAAGGAGCAGGAACACCACAAATAAGAAAAGAACATTGAAAACAAATCAAGTTGGAAATATCAATAGTGATGTCCATTACATCATCACGAATGATCTACAAAAGGAATGTATGGAGAAGATGCACAAATTGATCATCACAACAAGAAGAAACCATTAGTTTCATTTTCAAGTAAAGTGCTTTGTAATGTTAATCAATGTAAAAATGCATTTCACCACAATGTAAAAGCACTAGTATTAAATCCAATTGTCTTGTGGTCTTATTCAATGTAAAGGTATTTGGTAATGAAGTTTTTTTTTTTTTTATTATTATTTGCTACAAAAGTGCAAGCCAATCAAATTTCTTCTTTAAGAAAATAGCCATTATGAAAATGCAAGTCGATCAAATTACTTTTTTAAATAATTAGTCATTGAAGTTTTATATATTAGCAAACAAGCACATCCACACGATGCACTCTTCAATGTTCTTATTTCCATTCGAGTGTATACTAATTTAATTTCAAAAGATAACACTAAAAAGTAGCTTTGATTCGAAGCGAAGTGATGATACAAAAAAATAATTGAGGAATTCATTTTACTATAGATGAGCAGTTCTCGATTCAAGCTAATTACTCGTTGATATCAATTGCTTCTCTACTAGAAAATGTAAGAGAAAGTATATAAATAGAGGTCATCTAAAAGGCTACAATCGTCTTTATGATGACTACTTCTCGGATAACTCGTGTACAGCGATGAACATTTCCAATGGAGATTCTGAGTGTAAAAAGGTGTGTTCCTCAAGCGCTTTAGAATTACTCGCCTCTTTTAGATAAAACGGGATGCTGTTGGTAAACTTAGTGTTTCACTTCTATAGTAGGCAATGCTTTAGATGATTGCTTGTAGATAGCCGAAGACATAATAATACAATGTCAAAAAATCTTTAAAGGGATCGTCACTTGTTTTAGTGATGATATTTAAGTAGGCCTAATCATGCTGATATTGAGCAATGTGGATTTCCTAGTATGTTATAAAGCATTATATATGCATTTAGAGCTAAAAATGTCCAATCACATGACAAGGTATGTATACTAGAGGAGATCATGATTCTTCAATAATCATGGTTGAAGTTGTCACTTCATATGATACTTTAATATGTTGTGCATTTTTTTTCTCTTGGGTTCAAACAATTTTATGTACTTGAGCAACTGCCACTATTTGATGATGTTGTAGAAGGATGTGCTTCATTAACACACTACACTATGAATGGTAAAAACTATAACATAGAATATTATCCTATAGATGATATATATATATATATATATATATAGTGGTAAACATTTGTCAAATCTATTTCATACTCATGTGGTATAATGAGCGATTATTTGCTAAGCACACTCATGTTAATAAAATTATTTGAAAGATGTGGAAAAGATGTTGAATGGGCTTTTGAAGCATTGCAATCTTGTTTTGTGTTTTTGGGATCAAGAGGTTTTAGGGCAAATCATGGGAGCATGTATAATTCTGCATGATAAGATTTGAAGATAAAAACCATGCCTACAATTTTCATTTTTAAGTTTCGGACTATGGATTAGGAGACAATAGTGATCCAGCACTTCATATTTCTCATAGTCCTAATACAAAATATGCAACGTAAATCCAAAACAATATTTGGCTCTGTGACAAGGCAAAACCCCGGCAGTTACAAAACTGACTTGATTGAACATGCAATAGTTTAGACCCAATGGCTAATATTTATTTGCCATAATTGGTTATTTTAAGTTAAATGTTAGTTTTTATTCCTTCTCTTCTTCCCTTTAATGTTGGTTTTGTACTCTACTTGTATTGATTTTAAATTGAGCTATCATTTTTCTAATTTTCGTCAATCGTTAACTCGTTGAAGGAGGAAATTAACAATTTAAAATGTTGAACTTATTATTATAATAAAGATAGTTTATATTATTATAAAACATAATGGTTGATACATTTTATCACTAAAACATATTCATATTTTGTTACTTATTTTCATATTGGTATTTGAATTTTGGCAAAGTAAATAATTAAGTACCTAAACTTTCAAAAAGATCAATTTCATACCTAGCTAAACTTTTTCCTCTTTTCACTACATCACTCTTTTACTATCTCTTAAAGTAATGGACACTTTTCAAGTGATGATTACGTAATAAAAAAAGGATACAAGAAGTTTGGCTAAGTATGAAATTGGTTTTTTGAAAATTCAGTACCTAGTTGTCCACCTGGTCAAAGTTCAGATACAAAAGAGGACTTTATCTTTTTATATCTCTTAAAGTAATAGATACGTGTGCAACGACTGGGTGAGGTGGTGAAAAAGGGGCATGATAAAGACAAATTATATTAATCTTTCATGGAACAAACCAATTAATTTGTTATGTATTTTATAGAAACTGCGAGGAATTGGTACTTGATTAGGCTTAATATAATATTTCAAGTTTGAAGAAGCTATGTGTAAAATGGAAATAAAGACAAATCAAAGCTAGGCAAAAACGTGAATCAACACAGCCAGCCTTCACAATCAGATATCCTACACTAGCTAAAACAAATCATATACTGCTGCCTTAGATAGCAGAAATCACCAGCCTTTGATATAGACCCATACGTTGGCCAATTTGGAGTCAACGCCGATGACGTTAAATCGGCCTTCCTCCCGTACAAAATTGAAAACATAAGCTCCGCTTACACTGCCGCCAGCCTTCACCAAAAGTTACACGAGCATTCAAGGATTACATTGTATATTGACATCTGAAGCATCTACACCGCCGGTGTATAGGCGGTGTAGACCATGCACAGTAGCTGAAACTTCAAAGACGACTCCTACGCCATCCCCTGCACTGCCAATGTAACATGTATGGAGAATTGTTTAAAATCAACGAACGTTAGCAAATCTTGATTCTACACTGCCAGTGTAGACATCAGTGTAGACGCAAAGCTAGCGTATAAACAAAGAAAACCGGTAACGTTTCTTCACGAATTTGAATTTACATTGAACATCGATTAGGCACGTTGCCGTCGTACATTTGGTGATGTTGGTGTACATTGTGGCTGTTGAAATTTCAAGCTTTGTTCTATAAGATGCTGTGATTGGATCTGATTTGTATCATCTCGCAGACATTCCAAAACCCTAGAAAAGATAGAATTTTGTATGAGAATGAGTGATTAAACTATTATTTTCTAGGCAAAGGATTGTTATAAGACTTAATTCTTCAAGTATTATGAGATCAAATTGAATTGTTTTGTTTCTGTTCTTGTTTTGGGTATTTATGTATCCTTTAATCTTTTTGTTCTCGTTATCTCGTTTGATTGATGCAAAGTAGGATCCGTTTGTTCATTAGCAAGTGATAATCTGTCAATTAGAATATTAAATTCGTAATTGTTTGATTGTTCTAATGTTTGTGACACAATAACATGAATGATTATAAGATAGGTAATTGGTTTTATGTTACAGGGATATATAATCTAATCTAAATAGGTCAAGCATTTGATTTGTTGGTCAGAATTGATTGTTTTTCTTGTTTCTCATGCTTTTTATAAATTAAACCCTAAGAACTTATTTAGGGTTGTTTAGTCAAAAAGGGAAATAATGAAAGAGCTTGTTTTGGTTATCCAAAAAGTAATGAGAGATAGGTTGTTAGAGCTTGTTAATGGCCATAATCAATTTATCTAAGATAAATAACAGAGATTTTTGCATCAATGATCAATTGCGTGACCTTTGGTTAAGAATTCTTTGCTATTGAATTAACTCATAAATTGTGTTTGTTTGCTTAAGATATAATTAGCTTTCTTTGATTTCACAACACCCTCCCCCCCCACCACCACCACCACCCCCCCCCCCCACCTTTTTCTTTTATTCTTCATCTGATTTCTAAATAGAAATAGATTTTACCAATCTCTGTGGATTAACCTTGCTCGTTGCTATATACAAATTATATAAATTTTGAGAGTAGGATAATATATTTGTTGGATTTGATGCCCACCAGGGCATGAAAAGTTTTGGTAGGTATGAAATTGACTTTTTTTGAAACTTAAAGTATCTAATTGTCAATTTGGTTAAAGTTTAGGTACAAAAGGACTTTCTTCTTTATTTTTTTACCTTGCTCTCCTCAAGTTAGATGATATATTTTAATAATTAATTTATCATGAATTCTATTTTAATAATTAATTTTAAGCTATAAACTGACTTTTTACTACATGTACAATAACGGCTAATGATTTATATTCGGCTTTTATACAGAAAATAGGATATATTTTGAAAATAATTACGAAAATATGGTAGGGCTGAAAAATATTTCAAATATAAGAGTCAAAGACCCACGTTGTACATGGGCCTTTGACCAAAATTCTCAAACCAAAGAGCACATGCGCCCTCTTTGGTGCTCAACCATACCCCCTGCTACATCCTTGGTTCTAAATTTCTTATAATTCACTACTTATATAGCTCTATTTCTTCCATGTATCAAGTGAAGACATTATTAGTAACAAATTTCTACCCATTCAATAATTAGTTAATGAAACAACAATCAATTCAATGAAAATACAATAAAATTAAGTACAAGAAGATTGAAATTGTTCTAACAAACATAACGTTAACGGTAAAACACTTTTTTTTTCTCGATATACTTTTAATCATAAATATTTAGTCTTGTAAATTTTTACGTGTGCATGTCCTACGATTATGACCTTCTTCCCTATATAAACTGCAATGAGCATATTTCAGCCATGGATATCCATTCCATCCCGAATGCTTTCTCCTTGCTTATCCTTTCCACGTGCAATATTTCGATTAGGTACTAAAATTAAGAAGTTTGCTTGAGTAGATAAGTCAAGCTCATCACCAAGAGGGAGGAAATGAGCATTATAAACCTGCAACTGATTGGACCACGTATACCAATGCCTAATAAATGAGTTATTGTCTACCCTTAGATGAGCACTCGTAGCTATAACATGTATGCAAGGGATTCGATATATCTATCACTTGTTGCAGTCACATGTATGATTGGCAATGTCAACCTTTTGTGTCCGTTTACCTCCTTTTAGACCATATGCAATACGCTGACTTCTTGTGTAGATTTCAAAGAGACTTGTGCAACGATGTAATATGGAAGAGGGTTTTCTTGTGTAGATTTCACCAAACACAGGCTTAACCATTGGTACAACACATACATCTCTAGTGCCTTATAGAGAGTGGCATCGTGATAGAGGTGATGTTCACACATGAGAGGGGGTGGCTTAGCTTCGTCTTACATATTAGCATAGTTTAGTAATCCCACGTGAGTTCATTGCTTCACCTGCACAATAGAACAGGGTGGTATGGAAGAACAATAAGCACATCAGGGGTAGTAAAGGCAGGAGACTTTAGCCTTTGCGTGCTTTGGCCGAGCTATCTTCAAGAGAAGGGATAAGAAATATAAAGATTGAATTATTCATACTGTTTGAAACTTATTGTAATTCAAACTTCTTGTTATTAATGGCATTGTATATATGATTGAAACTGACTACTGTTTTGATGAATGAATTGTGAATTTCTTTGTTGAATAATGTCTTGGTTGGGTACATGATTGAATTCCCGGTTGTATAGTGTACTGTAAAAAATGTAAACCTTGATATGTATTTAGGAGAGTTATCGGTGAATATCTGCATTGCAGGTCTGTAATTATTTTTTAAAAATGCCCTATTTACGTACCAAATTCGTGTATATTCGGCTTATATTTTTTTTTCAAGGAAAAAAACTTCTATAAACCCACTAGGGGAAAAAACCAAAAAAAAAAAAAAAAAAGATAAATTTCCCTTTCCACTTTAATCATTTGAACAAAGTCCAAGGCCAACAATCCGACGGTCCTGGAGCGATCATCACATATCACCTAAAATAACCACATATTGAGCAGCTGTAGCGGATTACTCCCCTTCCCGCCACTTCTCTCAAGAAGTAAACCCAACCGGCACGAGATGAACACAGGTCTCATCTCCTTCCAAAAGGAAAAGAAAATCTCGATTTTAAGGTTTTGAAAAATCCCTATTTCATTCGAGACCTGACACAGAATACATACATGTCGGAGCTTCCAGGTTTCGCAGAACTACATAGACGGTCGAAAGCCGGCGTCATTGCAAAAATTCGATTGGAGAACTTCATGTGTCATAGTAACTTGGAGATCGAGCTCGGCGAATATGTTAACTTTATCACTGGTCAAAACGAAAGTAATGTTTCTCAGCCTCTCTCTTGATGTACGCTTATGATTACATCGTTGCTAGGTTTTGCTTAGGGAGAAAAAGATGTAAAGGGATCTTGTCATGTACTGTAGATAATACCATTTTGAGAAAGCATGTAGTGAGAACTGCATTAGCCCAAAAATGCTTAGACATGTTCATACGAATCAATAATGTTCTAGTAATCTCAATGAGATGACGGTTTTTATGCTCAGCGACTCCATTTTTTGTGGCGTATAAGCACATGAGGTTTGATGAATAATACCATGCTTCTTCATGTGATTGGAATGAATTAGACATGTATTCCTTGGCATTATTAGTTCGAAACACACAAATGAAGGAATTAAATTGATTTTGAATTTAGAATGAAATACACAAAAGATATCTAATAACTCGGAATGACTCTTCATTAAATTAACCACGTCATCCTTGGATAGTCATTGTTAAATGTAACAAAGTATCTAAAATCCAAAAGAGAAGTAATACGAGCAGGTCTTCATACATCAGAATGAATTAACTGAAAGGGGGCAGTAGCCGTTTGTTGATTCTTGGACTGAATGAAACACGACTTTGTTTGCTAATTGATATGACAAATAGTGGAGACTAGGACAAGATTGTAGACGTGGACACATTAGACGGACTATTTAGGAGGTGCTGAATCCATATAGTTAGCTTGCTTAACTCGTCCTCCACCAATTGTCTTTCCTGTTCTCAAATCTTGTATCACAAAAGAAGGAAAAAATGTGATGGAGCAATTATAGGAGGTGGTGAGTTTACTAACAAATAATAAGATAAATGGTAATTAAGGTATGTATACAACTAATTTTAAGGGAAATGATGTAATAGGTGTAGCTATACCAATCCTGCTTATAGGTGAAGTGGATTGATTGGCAAGAGTGACATTTGACAAAATGGAAGAGTGGAATTTCAACAAAACAATCGAGTGTACCTGACATATGATTAGTGGCACCTCAATCAACTACCCAAGATCGTGGGCAACCTTGAGTAAGACAGGTGGTAGGATTACCTGAGTGGACTAAAGATAGAGAATAGATGGCAGCGAAACACATTGAAACCGTAGGAGTTGATAAGGTGACTGTAGATGACAATTAAGGGTCTGTTTGTTTAGCTTTTTTGGACAGATACAGACACTTTTTTCAAACTTTTTTCTAACAAATTGTTTATAAGAAATAAATATATAAAAAAAAGTTGGTAGTTTTTATGAAAATATCAAAATAAATCAAATATAGCTAAAAATATAAATACAAATCCGATATATTTACATATTATCTTTTTGATACAGATACAGTTATAGATACCAATAAAAAAAGAGACCATCCAAAAGAGATCCATGACAATTATTGATTTATCCTTTGAGAATCATTATTTACTTAGTCTTGCATCGCTAAATCGTCATAAAAATTGTTTCCTGCACGTGAACCAAACTATACTGCCTTCAGTACTTTTCACTTTGGACAAAAGCCAAACTTTTCCTTGTCCCCACCTTCTTCTTTTTCTCTGGAAAGGTAGATAAAACCCAATTAACTAATTGAAAACATATGGAGTTTACCAATGGAACATGTATTTGTTAGTGAAACGCCCTCATTATTGAAAAGCTTAGGAAATATTGAACTGGCTGGTCCCTTAAATCCAAAGGATTCCTGTTGTAGTGACTATATGATGGAAAAAGTCCTTGAACAATAATTTATCATGAACAATCAGGATGCATGGAACATTGCTCCAAGTGTCAAGGGATTAAACACATCCCACTAGTGATCAAAAGATCTCGACTACCAATTTGGCTTTTGAGCTTGATAATCTTCTTTTATCAACACAGCCCTAGTGCCTTCTGAAGGATATCTAAACAAGGTATTTGGTTGCTTTGGTCGGTTGAATGAAGTAGAAACTTCTTAATTGATCAAGTTGGATTCGGTGTGACAAAGCTTTTCTAGAGCTAGGGTTACGGTTTTGGGTGTTTAGGGTTTTGATTTTGGAGATTTAAGGTTTCAATTTTGAATTTTGGGAAATGGTTGTTGAAGTTTGGGTTTGTGTGTGGTGGTCAGTGATGGGAGGCAGCTTTGAAGTGGTGGTGGTGTATTCCAGTGAATATGGTGGTGGATTCCGATCAATCTTGCTCTGGTACTATGTTGCTTGGTACCATGTTAAGGTTAGTACAACTAACTAATCTAAAATCTTAAGCTTTTAGATATGGTGTGGGTTATTATATTTATATCATAACAAGCTTAAAAGAAAATATTTGATAATTACTTATCAGTTGCCCAAAAGAACCTATAAGCTTGTAATATGGTGCCCCCATCAAATTTCTCTAGGTAGAAGCTCCACAATGAGCTGGCTTTTGCTAGCCACTTTGTTACAGTCTAGATCCTTTTCATTTTAAATTTTCACTAGCTCTTCTAAAATTTTTTCTTAAATTTTTGATTTAGAACTTTCATTTTATTTATTATAAATGCAGTAGCTTACTGTTCCTAGTAACCTTCCTTTCTGAAATGTCTAAAGTGATTACATCACTTTTAGTGATGTTTTTGCACTAGTTCATTTTAGGACTCATCTTCTCTGTCCAAAATTTCAAGTATGTTTTGCTGTTTCCCTATATCGTCACCTTAAGTGATGACATTGGCGATAATCAATATTCATACTCCATAAGTGACAATATCTCTTGATGTTTATGATTGTATTCATAAAACATAAGCATCTGCTCTACTGTGCTTTTCTTTTTCTTTGATTGGATTTTTAGATATTCATTTTACTGTTGTAATGGCTAGGTCAACTATATAGTTTTTTGCTTACTGAAACAATACAGTAAAGATACTTCCTTATGCTACTAATTTCCGCCCTGTAAATCTGTTACGCTTAGTATCTTTTTGGCTGATCATTCTGGCAATCTTGATAGAGGAGATGCACAGATGAAGAGAAGGATTTAGTATCTAAGCAATTTGCTTTGCGAGATTTGAAGAATTCCCATACTGCTGCTAGCTTGCCTACATCAACTGTGGATGAGTTGCATGAAGAAATTCAGTTTGTCTCATCTCACTATTATTCCTAAACCAATGCCCTTCATGATATATGTTTTTTCTTATTCCTTTGATAAAGCTTTATGTACTTATCTTATTTGCTGTTGTACTCAGAAAGCTCAGGATTTGATAAAAGAAAAAGAAGCTCTTGTGGAAAACTTAGTGTAAGAAAGGACCAGGTTGAGTCAAAAGGTCATGACCTTAAAGAATCATTTGAGGATCTATGTGGTATGATGGCAGTATTTTACATGTTTGTATATTTTCCTACTATAGTTAATTTGATAGCAGTTGATTTCTCTCAAAAACTCTAGAATCAGCAAAGGGGAGCTTGATGCCCTTGAAGTTGCAGAGAAGGAGCTCATGGGAATTGAAAATGAAATACAGTCTGCAGAAGGTATGTATTCCTCCTCTGATGCACAAACCAGAAAGAAATTGCCATCATAGAGAGATTAAGATGACAAAAGATGAAAAATTCATTGCCTGTTTCGTTTCTTCTTTGTTTTATTGTTAGCTGAATCTATTTATCCTTTTATTTTTAAAGGAAAGGCACATTATGAAGGCATAATGGGTAATAAGGTCCTCAATGATATAAAAGTGGCAGAGGCCCAATATCGTGAGCTTGAAGACAATCGCAAGGTGAGTTGTCAAATCTATTGACCATATGGTTGAGTATGATTTGAAGCATTTGTAAGCTAGCTCGTCATCTTGTAATGAAAATATGAATCAGTTTTTTCTGGTAAGTGATGCAATTACCATGTGGTTGCTAATTTCTGAGAACATATTGACCTTGTGTTTTCTTTTATACCCTATTTTAGGCAAGTCAATTCTTGATGTGAGGAAAAAAAAAAAAAAAAAGAAGAAAAGGAAGAACCACCAAAAGTATGCTTCAGAGTGATCTCATTTTGATTAGCCTTTTTTCTATTTTTCTTTTAGTTTTGAATCCTGTGGTTTATATTTGATGTTAGCACTAATTCGTTAGTTTCAGTTCCATACTTGTTCAGGCTATACTGATATTTTATTATGTTGCGTTGCTTGTGCTCCATATTGGGTTTCAGATCCTATGGACTCCCATCTGATTGTTGCAGTATGTTCATTGCGGGAGTGTTGCAGAAAGGCTTCTATAATATGTCCAGAGTGTGAAATCAAAGCATTGGGAGAGTGGGATGGGAGTACCCCTGAGCAGCTCAGCGCTCAACTGAGTAGGCTTAGTCAGAGACTTCAACAGGAGAGCCGGCAGTAAGCAGTCTATTGATGTCTAATTTATAGAGAAAAGCAGATGGTTGGCAACATTATAAATGATGCTTTCTTCCCCCGACCCAAAATTTCAAACAGATATACTGAATCCCTTGATGATCTACGGATTATGTATGAAAAGAAGCAACGTATGATTTCAAGAAAACGGGAAACCTATAAAGGTTTCCGAGAAAAGTTGCGTGTAAGTTTCAACTCCAATATTTCAGTATCATGGTATTATTGACTGCTTTTGATTTTTCCATGCTTAAAATTGTGCCACAAGGAGTGCCCTACATAAAATCTCCTCTCCACAACCCAATCCAAGCTGTGAATTTAAATTGATTCGTATCGATATTTTTATTAGATAAATAAATTATATCCATGTGGGTATTGTGACATTCATGTTCATGTGGGTGGTTTTGTGAGAGAGGATGTATTAACAAAAAAAAATAATTCTGAATTTTTTTTTATATTTGTTTGTACATCCATGGACATATATATATATATACACTGTTTATAACTGTTGGTATATCCTACCTACTACAATATTTATTGCATTACATAGGAAACATAATACTATAACTCTCCCCTCAAGCTGAGGCATAGATATTTATCATGCCAGCTTGTTACACAAATATCTAACTCGACTCCCATTTAATGCTTTTGTGAAAAGATCTCCAAGTTGTTCTCCAGTCTTCACATAACTTGTAGAAATCAAGTTTTGTTGTATCTTTTCACGAACAAATTGACAATCAATCTCAATATGTTTGGTTCTTTCATGGAATATCGGATTAGATGCAATATGAAGGGCAGCTTGATTATCACACCATAGTTTTACTGGTAAAGGAACCTTAAATCCAATCTTAGCCAATATTTGGTAAATCCACATTACCTCACATGTAGATTGAGCGATAGCTCTATATTCAGATTCTGCATTAGATCTTGATACAACATTCTGCTTCTTGCTTTTCCATGAAATCAAATTTCCTCCAAAGAAAACACAATAGCTCGTAATGGATTTTCTATCTTCTTTAGAACCAGCCCAATCAGCATCAGGAAAAGCATTCCATACAAGAATGATCACGATTTTGATATAATATACCTCGTCCAGGAGCACTTTTCAAATAGCACAAGATCTATTCTACAGCAGTCCAATGCTGAATTGTTGGAGAAGACATGAACTGACTAACAACACTGATAGAATATGCAATATCAGGACGAGTTACTGTGAGGTAATTTAGCTTCCCAACCAACCTCCAGTATCTCCTAGGATCTTTGAATAATTCCCTATCTTTAGTGAGTTATATATTAGGTGACATTGGGGTGTTACATGGTTTTGCTCCTAACTTTCCTGTTTCAGATAACAAATCAAGTACATATTTTCTTTGAAACAGGAAAATACCTTTCTTGTTCCTCATTACTTCAACGCCCAGAAAATACTTCAACGACCCTAGATCCTTTGTCTGAAATTGGCTATGAAGTGATTCTTTCAGAGAGTATATTTCTTTCTTATCATTTCCAGTAATAATTATATCATCTACATAGACAACAAGAAGAATAATCCCACATGAAGAGTTTCTATAAAACATCGAGTGATCAACTTACTTTTGATCTCGAACTTCTCAATTGCTTGACTAAATTTCCCAAACCATGCATGAGGACTTTGCTTTAACCCATATAAGGATTTATGAAGGTGACAAACTTTCCCTTTCTCCCCTTGAGCAACAAACCCAGTGGTTGCTCCATATAGATCTCCTCCTGAACCCCATGTAAAAAGGCATTTTTAATATCCAATTGGTGTAGAGGCCAATTATGAGTCGTTGCCAATGAGATAAATAGTCAGACAGATGTTAATTTAGCTACTGGTGAGAAAGTGTTAGAGTAGTCTATGCCATAGGTTTGAGCATAACCCTTAGCTACAAGACGAGCTTTAAGACAAGCAATAGATCTATCTGGATTAACCTTAACTGCAAATACCCATTTGCAGCCAATAGCTTTTTTACTTGCAGGTAAACTTATCAATTCCCAAGTACCATTAGTGTCTAAGGCATTAATTTCATCTATCATTGTTGTATACCAACCAGGATGAGACAAGGCCTCGTGAAGAGTATGAGGAGTGGATACATTATCTATGGAGGTAACAAAGGAAAATGATGAAGATGATAGATGGTCATATGAGACAAAGGAGGAGATAGGATAAGTGCATTGTCGTTTACCTTTACGAAGAGCTATTGGAAGATAAAGATCACTTGAGGTTGGATCTGCTGAAGATGAAGAGATTGGTACAGGACATGAAGCTGGTGGATCTCGTCATCGAGAATACACATGTTGAATTGGAGGCCATGAGGTTATCGGCAATGGCATTGGTGGTTGTGGTGTAGTAACTGAAGTCTGATAGGAAATTTCATATAATAGAATATCGTCCTCTTCTTCCTGTTTGGAGGTCTCAATGGATGAAAAGAATGATGTGTTTTCTACAAAAGCAACATCAATAGATAAGTTCAGGACAAAGCAACGGTATCCCTTTTGAACCCGAGAATATCCTAAAAAGACACATTTAAGAGATTTCAGATCAAGTTTAGTGACTTGTGGACGAATATCTCGAACAAAACAAGTACTACCAAATATCCTAGGTTCAATAGGAAATAATGGCTTTGTAGGAAACAACACTTTATTAGGAATTTTTCCCTGAAGAACAAATGAAGGGAGATGATTAACTAAAAAACAGGCAGTGGAGATTGTATCAGCCCAAAACTATGTTGGTACTTTCATTTGAAATAAAAGAGCTCTTGCGGTCTCAAGAAGACGTCTGTTTTTCCTTTCAGCCACTCCATTGTGAGGAGTATATACACAAGAAGATTGATGAAGAATACTATTTTGGAGCATGAATGTTTGGAATGATTGAGAGAAATATTCCTTGGTATTATCACTTCTTAATGTACGTACTGAGACATTAAAATGTGTTCTTATTTCGGCACAAAAAGTAGAAAAATGAGAAAATACTTTAGAACGATTTTTCATAAGATAAAGCCAAGTCATTCGTGAATAGTCATCCACAAAAGTAACAAAATATCGAAAGCAGTTTTAGATACAATGGTGGTCCCCATATATCCGAATGAACTAATTCAAAGGGTTAACTAGCTCTTTTATTGATTCTAGGCAAACTAGATAAACGATGATGTTTAGCAAAATGACAAGATTCACAGTCTAAAACAGAAACTTGATTAAATTGAAGATAAAGTTTCTTTAACAAAGGTAAAGAAGGATGTCCAAGACGACAATGAGCTTCAAAAGGTGTGAGAACGCTTGAACATGCAACAGAGCTTGGCAATTGTGTATGTAATATGTGGAGACCACCTGATTCATGTCATCTACCAATAATCTTCTTCATCATGAGATCTTGAAACAGACAGTGAACAGGATAAAATGAGACAACAATTCATTGCTCGAGTAAGTTGACTTATGGATAGTAGGTTAAACGAAAATTATGGTAAACTTAACACAGATGACAAGGAAATGAAAGAAGTTAGATTAATTGTGCCAGATCCAAGAACATGTGATTTAGAGCCATCTGCAAGAGTAACAGTCATAGGAGATGTGTATGGTTGATAAGTGAAGAAGAGATTAGGATTACCTATCATGTGATCTGTGGCACCAGAATTAATAACCCATTTGGAGGACGAGGAAAGAAAACACTGAGTCGGTTTACCTAATTAGCAATAGCAGACAAATAATGAGAGGAAGCTTGCAAAGGCTCTTGATATTGGGAAAATTTGGCAAACTCATCAGTGGAAACTGTGATTGTCCTCTCAGAACTAGGGACAGCCTCGGTAGAAGCAATATGTGCTGATGGTCGCTTCTGAGTACGATTCTGCAACTTCTTGCAAGTGCGCTTTGTGTGTCCTGAATTCTGATTCATGACAGTAATAACATACTACTCTCCCTGAATTTTGACTTCGAACATTATCTCCTCATTTCCCACTAGTGAAGGAACGACTATTTTGACCAACGAGGGTACTATTGGAGTGTGATGATGTAACAAGTATATGCTTCTTTGTACGAAGAACTTAGTAAAGTCTCTTGAAGAGATGAAATCTCAGAACTAGAGAGAATTGGGATTTGACACATCAAATTTAGGACGAAGACTAGCCAAAAAACTCATTACTGCTGTTTCTTCCCGTTGAGTTTGCTGAACTCTCACATTGGGACTAAATGGTAGTAATACATTTAGCTCCTCATATATCTTCTTGAAGTTCATAAAATAGTTGGTAAGAGACTCATCAAGCTGTTCGACACGATTAAAGCCTTCACATACATCATATATATGGGAAATATTTCCTCTTCCTGAATACATGAACTCGAAATAATCCATCAACTCCTTCACATATTCACAATGATCAACCAAAGATATAGTCTCACTATCAATAGAATTTCGTAGTTGCAAAAATATCCTAGCATATCACGTAACCATGCTTGTCTCGTATTATCTGAGAATTTTTAGTAAGATGATCTTCTTTTTCAATACTTAGCAAGTATACCGTACTGTTTTACTCCATGCAATAAAATTATTTTCATTCAACTTGTGTTCTGTAATCTTTGTGCATACTGGAATCATATCAATTACAGACTTATTGTTTGTTGTTTCCATTTTCAATCTTTAGACAAAATACCCATTAGAAATTAAATGATCAGCCAAAATACCCATTGTCCCTTTCGCAAAACACAACAAATCACGAGAATCCAAAATATATCCCAAGTGGTAACAGATAATGACAACAAACAACATCCAAATATGTCCCAAAGACAAAGAACTAGAATCCCAGCAGCCAAATTTAACTCAAAGGAAAAAACACGAGAGGTATAACAAGCACGCATCAACAACAGTGAGTTAATTTCCACCAAACAAACTTCCAACAAGAAGCAAGATGGTCTACCCAATATCAATAGAGGTATAATCAATCTTACCAAAGACGTTGCAAAGCTTCAGACAGTGGAAGAACGCCTCCACGCCCGTCACAGAGTGGAAGGGTCGAAGGCTGTAAGTGGTGCGTGAGACGTATGCGCGCGTCGTTTGGTCGCCGGACTTTAGGGGTGAGCCATTGGCGGGTGCTCCTGCTTCCTTGGCCGGTGGTCACGAAAAAGGAAAAAAAAAAAAAAATATATATATATATATATCTCACACTCACTCACTCACATGAAGAACACGTTGCTTACTTAGGCAACTTCAATGAACGAAAAAAAAAAAATATATATATATATATATATTCGTGAAGGCTCTGATACCATGTTACCAGAAAAAATAATTCTAAATTTTTTTTTAATATTTGTTTGTACATCCATAGAAATATATGTATATACAGTGTTTATGACCGTTGGCCTACTTATTACAATATTAATTACATTACATAGGGAACATAACACTATAATAGGATGAAACTCAGTAAAGTTGTCTAAATTGGTCTCAGCAGGCTGGTGCAAGATCTTGCCTTACAATTTTGATTGGCGAAGATTTGGTTGGCTGAATTTCATATGTACATATGTGACTAGATTCTTGCCTCTTTAAGTTCTTTGGTTGTAAAAGGGTAAGTTTGCTAATTCTTAGAGGTTGGCCGTGTGGTTAAGGCTTAAGCATTGATGAAAAAACTTAATATACAATATTATTATATTATCGAAGTGTTTGTGATATGTTAAACTAAAGTAGTTTAATTGATGAAGACATGCTATCTATGGTAAATTATCAAATATTTAAATGAGGTGACAACTTAGGATAAATTTGGATAAATGCAAGTATTCTTGTCTAAGGAAGTTATTTCTAAGATCCTTCATAGCAAACTCTGGGTGGAGTGTGCTAATGTGCTAATGAATGAGTCCACAAATGAGTTAGAACTACTTATAAATAATGTCACCTACATGCAGTGACGATACTAGCGTACCATTGGAACCAGAATGGATAAATAAAGGCTCATCAGCAGTACTAGATTGAAAACCAATTTAAGAGAGAAAGATAGCATGATGTTGAAACCAAGAATGACAAATTTGTTTCAAACCATAAAGAGCCTTTTTGAGCTTACATGGATAATGTGGATATCTAGCATTAACCAAGCCTGATGGCTGTCTAATATATACCTCTTCCTATAGAACACCATGAAAAAAGGCATTTTTAATATTTAACTAGCAAAGGGGTTTGTTTTGAGATGATGCTACTGAGAGATTGTAATAGTAATGGATTTAGCCAATGTAGAGAAAACTTTCCCTAAAAATTAACACCTTGAGTGCTGCTTATATTCTCATGCCACAATACATGTTGTAAATCTTTTAAGAAAACCATTAGTACAGGCCTGACTTTATGCACCTATTTGTAGCCAATAATATTAGCACTGGATGGTGGAGGCACAGGCTTCCAAGTATCACTGTAAGGAGAGCATCATACTCATTGTTCATAGCTTCAATCTTCCCAAGATGCAGAGTAACTTCTCTCAACGATGATTGATCTCGTTGATGAGTAGAACCAGGGGAGACAAGTGAAGCAATGGGCCTAGTATGAGATGAAGGCGTGCATAAGGAACATGTGGTTTGAGCATGGTGGAATAGTGCACGTTTGAGTTGGATGGTTTGAGAGAGTGACAATTGAAGAAGTGATTGGAGGAAGAGGGGTTTGAAGCAGCTGTAACAAACCCTGTGATATTCTATATTCAAGTGCAACAATACATTAATGGAGTAGACTGTTCATCCACATGACTACCCTTAGGAACCTCGATAAGATCATTAGTATCGTAGTAGGGAGAGCAAAGAAGGCGTTTCTATGGCTGAAGTTAAATGCAAATTGGTATGTGGTAGGGAAATTTGGAGGATTTGATCGTAACATGCAAAATAAGTAGCTGAAAGATAGAACATGCTTTGAAAGGATATGGGGAGATAACATCAATAAACACAACATGTTGAGAAATAAAAACCTTACTTGAAGGTGGATATTCTCAATGAAAGGAAGAAACAAGAAAGAGAATTTAGAAGATGTTTTTGTGGTGCTGCATCCCAAATGCTCTAAAAGCAAAACCACCCAGACTAATAGTAATGTTTGTAGGTAAATATTAATGTAATTTTTCGTCATTAGACATTTTTCAAGATCACTTGTGATTATCTTTGGCTCAACAAGACTTCCTTCATAGGAACCTCTATTTCCCTGTTGATTTTCACGAGAAGCACTGAAAGTAGATGACTCAATGATAGATTTGATAGAACTATGAACATCGCTTAAATGCTAATCATACCTTTTTTTTTTTCCCCATTCAGTAATTATGGGCAGAGATCATTACTGAAAAGAACAAGAAAGATTGAGCTCTATAAAATCCTATGGTGATGGTGGTGGTAGGGTTCTATATTCTTTTGGATGACAATGTAATGTTACCATTACCAGTTCACATTCACTTCCACGTTCCGATGGAATGCAAATTTTGTCCAACTTACTTTATTTTGAGGATACAAAATCAGATATTAATATATTCCTTTATTTAGAAGTCTAAAGTTTTCTCAAGCTGGAATACTATAGTGGTGGTCTAAAATGTTTTTTTTTATCAAGATCCACACGTCTCTAGCAAAGCTTTCAATTTCTTAAAAGAATATGTTGTAACATGGGGAGATATTGTAGTAACAAGTCATAAATGAACTATGTTATCTTTTTCTTGCCAAATTTTTAAACTTAAAAGTTACAAATATATTCTTTAGAATTACTAATGCAATCTTTAGTAGCATCTTCAACAAATTCAATAGGTGCAAGTCTTAGCAATCGCATGTCCAAGAACCTCAAAAGTAGGGAGAGCATTTGTGAAAGGGCAAATTTTATATTGAGCTAAGTCCACAATTAATTTACTGTTTATTTGGACTTATCTCCATAGGCTAAGTGATAGGGCCTTAGAGTTCGGTTCATAATTGGATGATTGAAGGAGATTTGACTTGGTGAGCTTGAAATAGGATTATTCAACTGATTTATCTGCATTTAACCTCTCTCAGACAAGCTTACTCATTCAGTAAAGGAGGGCTATTGGTCTTAAGCCCATGACATGCTCATTTGGATAAACCTGAATGAGTAAATGTAATACCATCTGTTGATCTGTTGATTGTTAGATTTGATGAATATCATGCAAAGAATTCATAAATACTCAGTCATATTCTCATCTAGAACTTTAAAAGCTCTAGAGATTAGAGAAATAGTGGAAAACTGTGAATCCTTCACTTTGAGAGATGAAAAGGTGCTCAAACGAAGAACAAGTCCATACGTAACTGTGAACAATATTCCTGCACCTGTTACAACTATGTTTGAGCTCCTGAAACTGCCTATTTCAACTCTTTGTAGGTCCTCCTATCAAGTGTCATTCAAGCCTCTCTCCTATGAGGTCATGTGTAGCATGAGATTCACATAACTTTCATGTGACAATATAAACTAGAAACCCACATCTACACAGTGCAAATTACCTCCTTGTAGGGGAAGAAATTTGTCCGAGTGAGTTCAATTTTAAGTAGCTTTCGATAATGTAAGTAAGAAGGATTGAGATCAAAGAGGAAGCCATTACTGTTGGAAGCACATGAAGTTGCATGACTAAAACATGAAGCAGAGGACTGATCGGCATTGTACAAGGACTGAATGACAATGTATGTGGTTGGGTAGAGCTGCGTAGTGTGGTTGGAGTGCAGTGACGTGGTGTGTGTGTACAATCGTGTTGCTTGGTTATTGGATTAGCAATATCGGCACTTTGTGGATTGATGGCGTGAGCCAAGAGGCTCTGATTCCATGAAGAAATTTAAAATACAATATATGGCATAATTTAAGTGTTATCTAATATGTTGAATGGGTAGTTTTATAATAAAACATCATAGATACAAGGGTGGTGATAATTCACAATCTATACAAGTAAATCAAAATATTCTTAGAATGTTGTTTCTAGTAGTTTAAAATGAGAATGGTGTCTACTGTGCTCTTTCTAATGTAAAATAAAAGCTGGTTCTACATCATATTCACGGGCACATAATTAGCTCTTGGAGCAGTGTTTTTTTTTTTTTTAACTTTTTTTTCTTTTTTTTAAATAGGAAAAAACTGCTGTGGAAACTGTTAGGCACTAGGAAAAAATTTAATTAAAGGAAGTATTATTATAGTTAGTATTAGTGATATGATGGTTCAAGGAGTTTAATCAAATGTTGCCATGTGGCTCATATTATAAGAGAAATGGTATATGTAGGGTTGAGGAGGAGAGAGAGACTAGCTGGTCATTTTCTTACTTCCTTTTAGAGGGTGAATAGGAGCTTTAAGCTTTGTGTGTAAGGAGCAGTTTGCCCTGGAAAGCTTGTATCTCTTATCTTATATTCAATATCATTAATATTTTATTTTCTGGTCTCTATCAGAAACCCCAAAGTATAGCCTTGTTATGTTTGAGTCAGAAACTAGGCAGTCTGGTCTTAAAAGGCTTTTGAGCCCTATTGAATTTAACATGATTCTCAAGTACACCAATCTGGGACCCTCCATACATTCAACGTTTTATAAAATCCTAGAAAAGGTAGTCTAGAATGGTTCCTGATCTCCCAACGTGAGGCAAAAATGCTAGTACTTATATGTCCTGCTTTGAGAGTATCCATTGTAAAAGCAATGGTAAAGGCATTTTGTCCAATGCTAAAAGCTCCAGTCATTGTGGTTTTGTGAATTATTCCCGCACTAGCTCTTCTAATGAAAGGTGGTTTTTTTTGCCCCCTCTCCTGTAAGGGGAAGTGGTCTAGTCTTACGTATCACATGGCCTTCAAAGTTTGATTGCTTATGGGAAGCAGGTGTTGTTGGAACTGAGATTATAAGAGGGAAGTTTATGACATCTCATATCTATACAAGGAACAAATAAGCTCGATGGATCAACCTAGTTATTAAAAGGCAGCAAATTGCAAATTGCATTAGTCACTGGGTTCCATATGACTATGGTCACACTTTTGGGAGCCAGCTATAAACATAGGTTAAACTTGATTATGCATGGCTCTTGTAGAGTGGTTCATATGTTTGAAGGTAGCAGATAATTATTTCATCAAAAAATAAATTGATAAATGGGTAAGAGAGAGCAATTTACATAATGGAGATGTACTTGGGAGAACTTGTTCTTAGCTTCTTTGGTTGTGAGGGCAAAGCTTCTTATATGATTCGGTACTGTCTAGCATACTCTTTGCTGCAACTTTATATAGAATGCCTTTTCATCTGTCTAAGCAATTCCACTGCCTGCTGCTTTGTGTATGTATTAGCCTTTTCCAATTGTGTTGTTTGTTCAGGGTTTCTCTGAAGTTAATTGTTTTCATGATCTTGCATCTTCATTTTTTCCTTTTTTCTGAGATATTTCTATGTATAATTTCAGATAAAAACACAATGATTATTGAGATGATGGACTAGGCAATGTCATGTCACTTGTTTGGATAAACAAATTTCTATAATTCCCGTGGGCCTCTTTTTTTCCGACATCAGTTTTGATTACTTTCTTTCAAAGTCAATTGAAAATTCATGAACGTGGTATTTGTTATTAACATAAATTAAATTCAAAGCATATAGCCACATGTAAAGCTATTTTGATCATAAGTCCTTTCATTATCTCTTTGGTCTTTTTGTGTAAATTTTTTAATTTGAAATCAATTGCTTCATAGGCTTGTGAAAAAGCCCTTGATTCAAGATATAGCAAGTTGCAAAGGAATGCAACACTTCTGAGGTGACAGTTGACTTGGAAGTATGAGCTTCTTCCTCAATAGCAGCAGATGATATGTACCTTTTATCTGAAGTATAAGTTGATGGTACTTTTTTTAGCAATGTAATCTGGTAAGTTGTTGCAACTAGGTTTAATGGTCATTTGAGAAAGAAAGGGATCAGTGGCCACATCAAGGTTAGTTATGAGGAGAAAACCCTTGCAGTAGAGGTAAGTCATTTTGCCTTTTCGTATATTATCTTTCCCGTGATCATCACAGGCTTGTAGTTATTAATCTTGGTTTATACCTTATGCTTCTTATCCGATACATCAGTATTCTCATTATCGTCCCTGACCTTCCTTCATCAGGTGAAGATGCCTCAAGATGCATCAAGCAGTACTGTTCGTGACACTAGAGGGCTTTCAGGTTGTCATCATGCATGTTTAAAATGTAGTTTTTTGGGAATATCATTTGAAGTTTGTATGTAGATGTCAAAGATGGTCCCCTCAGCAGGCTGTATGTGCTCCATTTTTAACTAAATATTCTTTGCTCCATCCTGGTTGCTGACACAAATCTGGAGCCTAAAGGTTTAGTAATCTGAAGGTGGTAGTTAAAGAAATAAACCTAAAACATGGATTCTACCTGTGCTTCACCATTCTGCTAGTATTCTGTCTTATGAAATGTAAGGATCATTCTTCAGAGATTACATTAATCTTCAAAGAACGTTGCTTATGACGTGGAAGAGTCTAGATTATATGTTTCTTTTGGATACCAAATAAATAAGGCATTGTTTCAGTTTAGTCTCTTGCATAATGCTCTAATTTTGCTTTAAATCATTTGTTTGATTGTCTCAACTTGGATGGATAAGAACAGCTTATATTCTTTTGCATGTAATTTTTGTTTTTTTGGTTAATCTCTTATAATAGTCCCCAGTCAAAAGGATGTTGGTCTATTCCTTAAAAACATCTGAGGAAAGAACGTGCTTGCTACAAAGAATTCTCATGACCGAAACTTTAATTTTGGTTGCCTTTTGTATCTTGCTACGGATCAGGTGGAGAGCGATCCTTTTCAACATTATGCTTTGCGCTGGCTCTTCATGAGATGACGGAGGCTCCTTTTTGTGCAATGGATGAGTTTGATGTTTTTATGGTCAGTTTGTTGTGTCCTGACTTTTTTTCCTTCTTGGATTTTGGAATGTCCAGCACAACTTGTAGATCGGAGATAATGACAACTGGACAATGCAATTTTCAGGATGCAGTTAGCCGGAAAATCAGCTTAGACACACTTGTTGATTTTGCATTGGCACAAGGATCACAGTGGATATTTATTACTCCTCATGATATTGGGTAATTATCCTTCCTGTGCTCTTGTCAATATAAATGTTTTTTTTTTCAACTTTTTTGTGTAAGGCTTCATTATCGATATCTTCACCCTGCTTGATATATACACACACACATTACACCTTCCATAAAGATTTGCTCTCTATGGTTCTGCTACAAATATCCATAACAATAGTGAAGCAAGCCTGGTTGAAGTCTGTTGTTTGATGTTTGTTGAGTAAAAGATGGTCCGGAATTTATTATTTTTTTTGAGAATGCATGTTTAGCAGTATATAATTAAAGAATTATGGAAATCATTAACAGCGGGGAATAATGGTGATTATTAGGTATATGTAGAGAGGGATAGAGACAACTACGTGTATTCCTGAATGTGTGGTATGTGCATCTTGCAAGAATCACATAGTAGAGCAAAATGCTTGCTGGCTCTTTTTCAAGTTATGTTTGATTGTAAAGACACTGGATATAGCATTTTGAAATATTCACCATTGAGCTCAATGAGATAAAAGGTGATGAAATGCATATATAATTGGAGACTTGGAGTATGGAGTTTATTGTTATTACGTCAACTGCTTAGAACTTGAAAGGACTAACCTATGGCAATATGTGCGTGCGTATATATCTGTATACCATTTTAGCTTTCTTAATGAGGAGCGGTCTCCAACTGAGACAAGTCAGCATGCAGCGATTGAGTACAAAAGCTATACAATAGTACCGGAATATTCAAGTATCTGATTTATCTTGCTTTCCATGCAGCATGGTAAAAACGGGTGAGAGGATCAAGAAGCAACAGATGGCTGCTCCTCGCAGTTGATTGACTTCCATGAAGGTCATCTTGTGAAGTATCACAATTTTTTATCAAGATCGCCTGTAAATGTGTAAATTAATTATTATCTCAAGTGGTCCAGATTGACATCCATATGCTCTGAGGATAACTAAACTTGAGAGTGATGAATGTCCAATCTTACGGATCCTAGGAATTCGAGTGAATGCTCCTGTATATATATCCTTCTAAATTTGCATGCACAATTTTACGGAGGGAAACATTGATCCTTTTGGCTAATCTAGCATCCCTCTCCTAGATTTCATAAAATACAAGCTCTTATGTTCAATTTTATAATGCAAGAATATGAGTTTAATGCCAATCCGAATCATGAAAAAGATGGATAGCTGGAAATCTGAGTCAATTAGGTATTGTGTGAGTCGATCTAACATGGAGCTTCTAAATTGCTTTTAGTATGGAAATTGGACAGAGTAACATACAACATCGCTTGCATTGATATCCAGCCATTTTTATCTCTTAGTAGCTCTGAGCTTCTATACTCTTCGGTGCTGTGGCTATATAAAATTCCTTGGCTTGTCCTGGGGTCTTAAGTACTAGTGATCTGTACTTCAACAATCGAAATTCTGAGCAAGAGCCATTGCTAAAGCCACCTCACTTGGATAGCTATATAAGAATTCCGTTATTTTTCTTGGAAAGAACCCAACTCTGATATTAAAATCAATCCTAATGCAGATGGCCTCAGACCAATCAACAAGAGATTGCTTATGTTCCTAGACTAGGGTCATAACTGGCTTTGGTCTATACAATTGGACATAATGTAAAGCTTCAATTCAAGTCAATTTGAGTTTGAATGGATTTAGGTTTTTCATCTTTAGTTCCTGCTTTATCTAAGGTATTACGAAATTCCTCCTCACACTGTTTCACACATTTTACTTATTGAATAACATCTATTTTTGATAACCTATGGATGAATGTGCCCGCATGTTTTAGCTTGTTTGAGTAATAGCAATGAGATTCCCCAATGTCATGCTAAGATTTCCTTTAAATTTGTCACAAGCTTGATGAGTTATCAAGAACCTTGAGCGCAAATCATTTGAGTAGCTTGAGTGCAATTTAATTGCAGTAAGCTTGATTCAGTGTGTATGTTCAATATATGTTAGAATAAGTAATTGTGTTGGTGTAAGAGTAATATTATTTTCGTGTTAATAATATATATAAAATATCGTGATGAAGTTTTTGTAACTCCAATACTTTTTTACCAAAATAATATGATATCAGAGTAGGAGGTCTTGTGTTCGAATCCTTGCATGTAAGTTATAGTCATTAGTAAAATTAAGTTGTTCCAGTCCACAATTAAAAGGAAGTGTTATGATATAAATATAATAGCTTATGCCATATTTAGAAGCTTGAGTTTTTAGATTAGATCGTTGTGGTGCTAGCCTTAATAATATAATCCATGTATATCAGTTCATTTACAGCCCCATTTTCTTTTGCCAAGCTTCTACTCTAGCAGACGATCACAAACTACATGCAATGGTGATTCATTCACGGACCCTAAAAAAGGCAGCTCGAGTTATGCCATTCTTAGGCATCCTTGTGTAGTAATGACATGAATTCACAAAAGCCCAAGTCATTCATACTCTTTACGGGACCAGGCATTTCTGAATTTTATACCCAGGGTGTCTCGAAGTTGACATAAGTGAAGCTTTGTAAGCTGCAACTATGATGTGTCTGTTTCACAAAATCAATGTTTTTGGATTTGTAGATATTTGTAATAATAATCACCAATAAGTTCTCATAGATGCCAACACCATTTGGCTTAATAACAAAAAAATTGCATGATCCATTATATAACACAGTCAACTACAAATGGGGCATAAAGCCAATCCATTCTCACTATAATCAGAACACCGTAGCACAAGAAAACTGAACATTTCTAATTTAACGAGTCTGTTATACTAAATCGTAGCCAATGCAAGGAAACAAAACATTTCTAACTTAATTGAGTGGAACAACCACTGTCAGTCTTCTATCACATTCTCTCTTTATTCGGTTGCCATTGATACTTAATTGATCACAAGCTGCTAAATAAGTTGGAGAACTTGCACTTTTGACATTCACGACATAATAATCACCTAATAAGTTCTCATAGATGCCAACACGATTTGGCCTAATAACAAAAAAATTGCATGATCCATTATATAACACAGTCAACTACAAATGAGGCATAAAGCCAATCCATTCTCACCATACTTAGAACACCGCAGCACAAAAAACGGAACATTTTTGATTTAACAAGTTTGTTATTAAATCACATGCAACACAAGAAAACAAAATATTTCTAACTTAATTGAGTCGAACAACCAGTGTGAGTCTTCTATCACATTCTCTCTTTATTTGGTTCCCATTGATACTCTTTCCAACTACAACAATAATATATTTGTCCATACAGAAATTTAGTGGAAAGAACAGAGCTAAACCAGATTGAATGATCCAAATACACTAGAAGACGTGATTCTATGGATATAAATTAATCTTCACTCATCCTCTAACTAATTTTCGAGAATATAGAACAGCTTCAATGAACAAAATTGATCTTATGGAATAATAATTAAATGTTTGATATCAAAATCACATGCCTTTATCACCAAATTTAGATTTAAAATGAACTTCATACTTTAATTTCAAATCTTCACAAATTGAGCTTTTCCAAGAGGGAGAGAGAGATTCAATTGACATAAATATTTGTAACGTGAAAGTAACTTCTGAAGGCCTGTTCTTTCATTGATACGCGCATGTTTACATTAGCCAAAGAAGTAATATAGACCATTTAACGATATTATACATGCTCTTATTCTTTCAAATACAAGAAAACAAATAAATGCATGTTTTGCTTCTTCCCTGAATCATTAAGTACAGATATGTGCTACTAACAACCCATAAGTACTTTCTCATATGATCAGTTCAACATGAATTTTATTTCGTGGACCCTCTTCACTCTTTTACATCCTTTGATCCAATTCATGCCTATAACCACCCCGACGACAAATCCACTGATGTATCCCATGACAATAAATTTCCAGTTGACTTCGATCCAAGTCTTCGAAGCATGATCCCTTTTCAAGGATGATGGAGGTGATACTTCAAAAATATTTCCACATTTCTTCGATAAGGGAAATCCACAAAGACCTGGGTTTCCTTCATATGAGCTATTCTCAAAAGTGTTGAATTGTTTAGACTGAGGTACATGGCCTGTTAGTTGATTAAAAGACACATCAAAGGATGAAAGCGTGGTAAGATCCGTTAACTGTTGAGGAATTTCACCAAAGAGCTGATTGTGAGAGAGATCCAAAGATTCCAAGTTTGTTAAACCATTCATGTTGGAAGGAATTGAACCTGTGAGCATGTTTCTAGATAGATTAAGAAAGTACAGCCCCTGAAGAGTTGCAACAGATCTTGGAATTTCTCCTGTGAAGTAGTTGTTAGAAAGGTCGATTTCTATGAGAGATTCTGGGATTTTTGTGTACACTATATATCTACCTTCTATGGTCATTGTAGCTGTATAGAAGTAACTTGCATTTTGATAGGATGCATATGACACTGTCCGATCTTTCTTATGAGCATCAACTTTCATTGCCATCCAACCATCAAAGTACTGAGCTAGTAAGCATCCATTGAGGGTATTATTAGAAAGGTCGATGATCTGTAATTTTGGAAACCCATAACCTCTTGAAGGTTTCTCTATGTTTCCAAGAAATCTATTAGAGCGCAAAATGAGTATGCTTAAGGTTGGAAGCTTACCCAACCAAAAAGGGAAAACATCAATAATTTTGTTATTCCCTAGATTGAGAAATTCCAAATTTAAGCAGTTCTTCATATCTCTTGGCACTGGCTCCTCTAGTTGATTGTAGCTCATGTCCATCATCACTAAATTGCACCTATTTTTTCCAACTTTAGGAATTGGTCCATTAAAGCTGTTGTTATGCAGATTTAACACGGATAAATTACCCACACCAACCAAATTAGCCAAGCATTGTGGAACCATACCACTTAAATTATTATTACCTATATCAAAGATCACAAGGTTGAAAAGATTGCATATCTTTGCTGGTAATTCTCCTGAAAATTCATTGTTCGAAAGGAGGAAGAAAGTGAGGAAAGGGCTTGCAGAAGGGATAGGAAGTGATCCCGACAAATTGTTATTAGAAAGGTTCAAAAACTTCAAAAACTCTGGTTTTTCCATACTATTGTTCAGGAACCATCGAGGAACCTCACCTGACATGGCATTGGACGACAAATCAAGGTACTCAAGGTCTTGACATTGTAACAGCAAAGGAAAGCTTCTTAAGTTGCATGAAGCAAGACTTAATACTTGAAGTTTTGACCTAGGTGTAATGCTATTACCTATGATAGATGAAAAACTGTTATACGATAAGTCTAGCCCTTCTAAATTTTGGAGTTGGAAAAAATCGTCCAAATGTATTTTCCCGCTGAAATCGTTTGAATCAAGCTCAAGAGCTTCAAGGTTCATGAGATGAGAAATTGTTCTGGGAATTTGGCCAGAAAATCTGTTGGATGAAAGACAAACTTCCGATAATTTAGTGAGCCTCAATAGATGAGGGAAGATTTCACCAATAAGTTGATTGTAAGATAGATCTATCAGTTCAAGCTTAGTGAGGTTTGACAATGAAGGGGGTACCTGACCTTGCAATTTACAATCGTCAAGAGAAAGAAACTGCAAGGAAGTCAATCTTGAGAGGGAATCAGGTATTGAGGATGATATCTCCACGGAGTTAAGATAGAGAAATTCTAATTTGATTAGACTCTGCACCAAGTCCCTTAGACTAGGATTATTGAGTGTCAACTGATTGAAACCCAAATCAAGAACAGACAAGTTGGTTAGGTTTAGAATTTCAAATGGGATTTGTCCCGAAAAGTTTGAATCAAATAGTACGAGACTTTCTAATCGAGAAAGATTGCTTATTGCAGAAGGAATTTTAGAGTACCGGAAGTCATTGAATGAAAGATTGAGGCTTTGCAAGTGACTAAGCTTGAAGATGCTGCTGCTGGAATTGATGGTACCTGAGAGACAACTGCTGTCAAGGTCAAGACCAATCACATATCTGCTATGCTATCACACTCTACACCATCCCAGTTACAACAATCTACATTTTTTCCTTTGATTGTCCATGTTTTCAGATGCTGCTCTGAGATAAGGATCAGGGATACACGAGTCGTTATAAAAGGTGATCTTGAAGTCCAACAAGGCATCTCTCTCCTTTTCGTGGCACCTGGGCTGCACTTTACTATTGAAAGAGTGAGAGTGAGAGTGAGAGTGAGGAATAATAGTAAACAATAGAAGAAGAGAGAGTAATAATGGTAAATTGGAAAGAGAGGGGGATTCCATTAGAGAAACGATGGAATTTGCTGGACATGAAAGAAGAGTGTGGAATGGATATGCGTTACATTAAGGCTTGTGGTGTGCTTTATGTTATATTGTGTGCACCTTTGGTTTTTGGTTTAAAAAATTAATTAAAAGATAAAAAAAAAAGACCATTGAATATTTTTTGCCTGTTTCACTGGGAGGGTTGACCTTGACTTAGACTTTTGTGTCCATTCATGCTTCACGTTGGTCTTGAATAGACTTTATTGTCTATTTCACCGATTTCATTATTTTTAACTGTCGGAACTCATATTTGTATTATAATATATATATATATATATGTGTATATATGTACACACAAAAGGGAATAGAAATGAACAAAAATAAAATAGTTGATAACAGTTACTAGAATATTTAGCAATTAAAGTTTGGAATAAAATATACATAAAAGAAAATCTTAAAAAAAAAATGTTTTCCCTGAAACAAATGGCAATATTATTTTACAATATAACCAATTAACTCAATTACTTAATAACTTGTCTTCAGTTTTATTTGGATAAAATTTGCCTAATCTTCACGAAAGCACTTCATCCATCAATCCAAACTGAAAGCTAATCGTGTAGGGGAAGGACATATACCTCGTTATATTTTTAAGCGAAATACGTTATTCAGAAGAACTTTTTTAAAGTCGAAGTCCTTGTAGCAATTTATAGTCTAACTAGGATTAGAAAAATTTAGCAAATGCAAAATACAGTTTTTGTTCAGTAACATGTCTCTTGCAAGACGTGCAAAATAAGCTTGGAAATATACACGCTTATAGTCTAGTTGGATGCGGGAAAACTTAGAGACTATATTATATGATTGTGTTTCTAATTCACATATGTTATACACGGAAAAAATCAAGCAAATTGGCCGGCTAGCTCTTTCTTTTTTTCGTTCTTCTTTTGGCCATTGCCGGCTAGCTTTTCTTGGATAAAATTACTGCCACTTGCATGCACAATTGATCAAGTTGGCAATTTAAGGTCAAGGTGAAAATGACTTCAACCAATAAAAGGCATCCAAGCAACCATTAATTAAATAAGGAAGAAGACTTGAATCAACTTGTAATGGACGGCAAACTTCTCCCTCAAATTTGCGTGAATTCCAGCTGCAAAAAAGGAGATGATATACTACAAATATTCTACGTATCTCTCACCGTAAATTGCCTTAGATAGTCTAGGAAGTCGACTAAGTCAAAAAGTTTGATAAATTGACCAACGAACACCCAATTAAAATCAACTAAACAAGTCACTAAGTAGTAAATTTTTGACTTATAAAAGACCTTAAAAACAACTTGCAAGGAAAAACCAGCCAACTTCTTCCCAACTTCACCGTATATTGTATCAATATATTAGACACAATATTACACATCCTTGCCTTGGAGAATTCTAGATGTAGACCATTCACCTACTTGTTCAGCTTGTCTCTCTTGAACTTATCAATTAAGCATTATAATTAACCAAACAACAATTAAAATTTTCTTTTTGTAACGGACAAACATATATAGCTGAAAAATTAAACTCAATTATTACAAATCTTTCTGTTCTTTTCTCCGTGAAATACTTGGAACAATTAGACAAAAATTTCAACAAACAAAAACAATTAAATTTCCTCTTGAACCATGATTGCTCTAGAAAGATCAAGCTTAGACTAGTCAAACAAATTGCTCCAATTGGCTGAATTCACCGTAGCTTCATAGGAAATTAGACGATTAAGAGGGAAAAAAAAAATCAACACAGATTCCTCTCTCTTAACCGTGAACAGCCTAGAATTCTCTAGGATTAGAATAGTCAACAAAATACAAACAATTTGATCTACAAGCTCCAATAAGACTTCACTAAATTGACACATAAGTAACAACTTGTAGACTTTAAAACTCATCCTTCAAACAACTTGAAACCAACCTTTCAAATGCCTACAAACTTCCGTAAAAAGCCATCCCCAATCACACACACACACACATATATATCAACGTCAACCTGTTCCATACGACTTGTCATTAAGAATTTTAAATAACAAAACAACAAAAAAATTATCCTATAAGCCAACCATAACCTCTATATATATAAGTCAACAAACACATCCTACTTTTCTAATTCTTTTCCAAACCGTTGCAGGCTCACTCCCATAAAACAAAAACATAACAAACCAAGCAATACTTTTCCCACAAAATTCACCGTGAAGTTCACTTAAAGACCAAAACAAAACACGAACAAAACAACTCTCCTCCTTTTCTTTTATTAACAGTAAACCCCATAGCTACATCAAACCAAACAAAAACATAAACAAAGTTTAGACACTACGAATCCAATATTAACTGTGTGCTTCAAGGAGGAAAAGCATCCAATAGAATAATACAAACAAGCTCCAAATGTCAAGTTCTAAGGTAAAATTTATCCCAATTTAATTAAGCTTATTCATAGAATTGATCTACTCACTATCCTAATTTTAAAATTAGGTTCAATCACTTATAAGGGGAGATATTTGCTTTTTACCGATGATGGGTAAGCATTAGGTGAGTCTGAATGCATGCTACCACTAGGCAGCCTCGTTCGGGTAAGGCGAGGTGTCCCATGCGGATAAATATGAGAGACAATTGATGTGTAGATAGTGTAAATCTATATCGTTTATGGCTCTAGACTCCCACAGATGTGTTGCTTGCATTCATCACGTGTGCATTTATATCGCATATAGATAGATTTGCATGAATGTTTAATTAATGCTTGACAACTTGCGTGATCAGTAGAAGTGAGGAGTGAACTCATTGAGCTACGGTTTTGTTTTTTCCCAATAGTTTTTGTGTAGGAATAACACTAGCTGGGATCGGGTTAAGCATGTGTGAGGAGTGCTTCTCCATCATACTTTATTGAAGTTAGAAATATAGGTTTTATTGAACATAGAATGTAAATTAGATAAATTGTATAAGCAATTGAGTTTTTGTATTTTACAAGATTAAAACCCCATTTTTACTATTTGGTAGGGGATATCGATTCTTTGCGATCTTGGTGGAATGTGGAAAATCGGATTCCATAGTTGAATTTCAATAATACTATTATATATATATCAATTAAGTAAGAGATATCAATAAATAAGTAGAATTTTGTAATCTCTGACTTGTAAGATGATTCTCATATTACGGGTGTGCACATGATATGATAACTTCAAGATAATCCTACTTGGCCCCTATTAAGGTCGTGGCACCAAAAGCAAGTAAATTGTAGAGATCACCTTGAAAATTTTCAAGAAACCTAGTTTTTTTCAAAAGTCAACGTTTTTTTTTTCAACACTTACACTCCTAAAAGCTAACATGATGATAGTCTGTAAATTTTGTTTTTTTGATGCTAATATGTCACTACATATAATGTGTTTAATTAATAAATATTTTAAAAATAAATTTAAAAATTTGAATGTTAAAGAATGTAAACTTCTTTTTTGTCTCATTTATGCCCTTCAAATTTAACATCTAAAGTGTAATGCTAATAAAAAAGTCTTTACGGTAATAATTTTTTTAATATTTATTTCATCCTAGAGTGTAATTATGGAAGAAGAAAAACTACATTTTTTTTTCTTTTTATAAAAAATTAACTTGTAAAAATTATAATAAATTTTAAAATATATTTCTTAATTAAACATATTATACATGTAATGACACATTAGCACAAAACAAGTAAAATTTACATCTTATTCACAACGTTAGTTTTGTAGGGATGTAAGTGTTGACTTTTCAAAAATTGAGGGCTCATGCAATTTTTAAAGTTTTCATGGAAGGCCAATGCAATTTACTTGTATTTAGGAGATGTAAGTATTAACTTTTAAAAATTTGAGGATCCATGCATTTTCTAAAGTTTTCAGGGGAAATCTATGCAATTTACTTTATAATTTTTTCACACTATTTTATTTAATTTTTGTACACTTAATTTTTGCTACATTAAATCAATAGCTTAATTAGACTCCACACTCATGGGTAACATAATTATGAATTTTTTACCCCTTATCTTTTATATATTTTGTTAAGTTTACTAACGTGATAAAATAGATAGGTTATAATATTTTAATTCTCTATATTACACAATTCTAATATTTTTTTTTTGTTTTTTGTATCGTATCATCTTCTATTATATATTAAGAAAATAAGTTTTACTCAACTATATGTGTTTATAAAAAGGTATGATATTATATTCCTATCCTCACACTCACAACAAGAAAACTGGCTTTTAGAGACATAAATTTAGCGATGGAAAATAGATAAAACAAATTATATTTCTATAAATAAATTTAACAATGGTGGTTTTTCGATTGAAATGTATGTTTAGAGATTGAATTTTCGTCTTTAAAGCCCAATTTTCCTATAATGACTTGATCTACATTTTATTGTAAGAGTGAGGACTATTAACAATATGAGAAAAGATATAGTAAGATGGGAAAAAAAATGAGGACTCCATATAGAAATTGAAAAATCCCTAAATACATAAAATTAAAATAGGGAAAAATATAACTAGGTTGTATATAATTATGGGTAAATTTAAACTTTAACATTTAATTTAGGATAATAATCAAGATATATAGTTTAGTAACAATAAAATGCAAATTCACATGATAAATTAGTAAATGAATTAAAATAGACACTACAAATTTTAATTTTACCAATTTGAGCTAACTTAATTGGATAGATCATTAAGCTAAATTAAATATTTATAAGTCAAACTCCCTAATTTCTTATTTAATTTGTCTAATGATAATTAAATTAAATCCTTAATTGTAAGATGCCCATCATCAAAAGCTAGCTAGATAGTTAGAAAGGAATTAGTTTTTAAGAAAAGCGGGTTTCTTTAACTAGGTGGCATAATTAATAAATAAGATGAATCTTTAGTAAAGTAAATACCATTTCTTTTCATCTAAAACCCTACAAAAGCCACTCTCACAACCTTTTACATTCTTTATTTGTAAGACAACATTCTAACATTTCAAAAACCTACTTTTATTCTCTCTTTTTCAGTAGAAAAATAAACCTTCCATCTTCATCTTTAACCCCCAAAACCCATAAAAACCTATATCAACTACAAGAGGATAATAGGTAATCCATTTCAACAAACCATACCTACTTTTATACCCTTTTTAAACTATACTAATCTCTGTAAATTTCCTTGTTATCATTAGGTATTCTTGGAGATTAAAGAAGATTATGATTTGGGTTGGGAGGACTAGAAGCTTCAACAACAAATTTGTAGTAGAAGTAGTAGTTGTGGGATTGAAGAAATTGTTGATTCGACTTTGTTTTTCTAGTAGGTAAATTTTAGATCATGTTGAAATTGTTTGTTTTTTTTTGGTGATGTTGATAATTTATGAACTCTGAAATTTTAGATTAAACATATTCATGAGGCCATTTTTATAAATTGATACTTGGATGATATGATTTATGCATAGTATATGGGTAAAATTGGTATTATTTGATAGATAAAATAAGAAGCATGTTATATTCATAGATCTAATTTAGAATACATTTTTGTGTCATTTTTATATAATATAAATATATTGTGTAATATGAAAATTTATGTTTATAACTGAAAATTACAAAATTAGCTTGGAAATTGATATTTAGGCACTAGAAACATATCATAATGTGTTGAAACCGTGTATAAATGTTACGATCATTATATATTATGTTGTAAATGTGTTTAGTATGATTTATATAGCCTATGATGATTATAGAGTTATGAAATTTGCCTTACAATTCCTTATTTTCCTTTCTCTTGAAAAATTTAGGAAAAAATATCAAATGATTTTATTTTTACACGAAATTTTGAGGAAAGGATGTCAATAAGTGTATATTGCATCTAGAAATTTTTAGAATTTTTGAAGGTCTTTTAATATTGTTTTTATATTTTTCTTTCTCGGGTGCATTGTGTAAAATGTTATTTGAACCAAACCTAGTCTAAACGCTAAACTGGTAAGTTTTTCTCCTTTTTAAACGAATCTTCATTGTATCGATAGCCTAGGATTCTTGTATAGTGTGTTGAACTGAATCAGGCTGAAATCATGCAAAATATTGGTGAACTAGTTCAAAAACGAACCGTACACAGACTCTCCCGTGTTTCCAACCCTATTTCTTTGTTAAATCGTGTACTCTGACTTTAATTAAATTTAATAATTATTAAACTAGCTTGATTAAAGTGTAATTAGTTATAATTAGTCAATTTAGACATTTTGATTTATTAGGCTTTTTGTTAATTTAAAATTAGATATATTTATATATATATATAGTTTAATGGGCTAAATTAGGTTAATTAGGTACAAAAGCACTTTTAATTATAAAAATGGGTAAATGAATATGGTATGGGCCTAAATCAATATAAATAAATTATTATGGGCTTTAGTAGCTAAATTTGGCTTAGATAATGGTTTAGGGCTCAAACCAGTTATATGGGCTTAATCAGATTAATTATGTCAAATCGAGTTATAATAGGTTTTAATTAACTAAATGGGCTTAAAATAGGTGAATAGCAATAAAAGGACTTTATAGATACAATGGGCTATAAAAATTGAATTTGCAATTTACTTAGGACTAAGTGGGCTATAATGACGTAAATTAGCCCAAGTAGTGAAATTAGTATATTTATGGCATAAATAGCTTAAATGAGCCAAATGATTTACATGGGTATAATATGACTTCTATAAGCTAAAATGAACTTAGAAATAATTTAGGACCAACTTGATTGGTAACTATTTATTTTAGGCCTTGATAACTAAATATGGGCTAATACAACAAATTGTGGTCCAATTTGATTAAGTAAATATAAGTGGGCTTAAATGAATAAACGACATAGAAACATAACCTTATAATCAATAACTTGATTCTAGCAATTTGGTCTATTTATACCTAAATGGGCTAAATCAAATCCTATCATGAATTCCTTAGTCAATTTGTGCCCAAACCTACAAAAATAAAGCTTATGCCTAAACCTATGCCTTATGGACTTAAATTCCATAATAATGGGCCTAATACTCTTACTGATTCAAATTAGGCCTATTTCTAAAATATTTAAGTCCATTATCATTCCAGGTATTGAAATACCTAATTGGGTTCAAATTCTTCTCAGCCTAAAAGCCCTAAAGTACTCTTAATGAGCTTAAATATAAAATTAGAAGGTCCAATAGCTTAATTAGATCTAAACTAAATTCCATTTGGCTTTAAACCTAATTGTTAGGTCCAATAATCATATTACTCTAGTTGGATCTAAATGTAAAATAAAACCCAAATCTACGTAATTTAATATCTGTAATTCTTAATGGGCTCAATTTCTAAATCCCAAAGCCTATTATCCTAAAAAGTGAAACATTTAGAAAATTTCTTATTGGGCTTAACTTATGATCCCTAAATGCTTAATACATCCAAATAATAAATTCAATTTCCAAATTTAATGGACTTAGTCTAAACCACCTAAGCCCAATTAACCTAATTGGACCCAATTCAATGATACCTTATACTGATTAATTTCTTTGAACAGGTATTCGATCAACTTATGTGTGATCTATTATCATCCACCAATTCAGTATTAGGTATGCAGTAACATGCATGTTGCTTGGTTATGTTAGGCATCCAAATGAACTAATATTAAAGATAGTTAAAAATTAAGTGTTGTTTGTGCTTGATCATTCTTAGGCCTGCGCCGAGGGGCAACAACCTTGCTAAGCAATAGCAGCACGATAGTTAGGCGCTTAGGCTATCAAGGATGGCTCGGTGAGTAGTCGATAGGGGAATGGTACATGATAACATCTACTTACATTTAGAAAGAAGTTACATTTGTTTAGTTTAGGATTATAGGATCCGTTAAAACCGAACAATGTAATGGAATAAAATAAGTCATGTAATGGCTGTAACCCCTAGACAAGCTATTACTAGTTAGAGATAGGAGATATAGATATTCGACTTATCTATATCGACTCCTTAAATAGTTGCTGCTACTCAGGACTCCTAGTTTCCTAGTGTGTTGCTAGAGTGCGAGTACTCAATTTATGACTTACTATACCTAAATTAAAAAGATATAAATTATTGATTGTTGCATTGCATTTAGAATACTTGTGTGAATCATTACATGTGTGCTTAAGTTGCTATGTACTAGGCTTCGGCTCACTCTTTTTCATTTTTAGGTGACAGTGGCGATGATGATTATTATGATGATGAGGGTTACGGTACTGCTTCGAGTATTTCATTAAGGAGTATGGCGATGACTTTAACACGTGATCTAATGGATACACTAGATGTGGGCTACGTACACTATGATTTGTATAGAGTTAGACAGTCTCCTACTAAGCTTTGGCACTTTATGATGGTTTTTAGTATTCTTATTTGACCCATTTTATACGAGATACTTAGACTCATTTGATATATTTCTTGATACTTTTGTTTTGGGTATCACGGGATATACTGAGTTGGTTTTGCTCTACTATTTTTATCTGATACTTATATATATATGTATACATATATAGGTTACTCACGAGAGTAACCTTTTTGTGAAAATATTTGTAAAAATTTATTATTTCTGTTGCATTTCAAATGTTTTCAAAATCTAATTGAATGATTTTGGAATTTGATAGCAAATGATCACGATAAGCATATAGTTTAAGGTAGCCTTTATTATAACTCCTAAGTATTACATGTGACGGAATTGAACACGTCTTGACCCTATTAGGGGTGTGACATTTATAAATGGTATCAAAGTAAAGGTTTACCTCGATATATTTGCTAAAACATAATAAACTAGGACACGCTTAAGGCTCGATGAGTTGAGTGTGCGGAATCAAGGGTTTAATTTGATTGATTAGATCTATACCTTCTAGATATAATTGTAAGCAAAAGAATAATTAAAAATATGAATCATATTAGGATTAACTCACTTGACTTAAATTTACTTTCTGTTACTCATTAAAATGAGCTTAATTGAATTTTTTCATGATATTGTGATAATCATTATGTTTTGATGTTTGATTTGAAATTACTTAATTTAAATTGACTAAGTTAAGTAGTTGCGTAAACAACTTGGAAACACTAGGTTTTCCCCATTAATCCCTTAATCAAATGACAAGATTGTTGCTAGATGGTATTGCTTGTAAATTGACTAACTAAAACTTGGCTAAATTAGATAGATGCACAAATAATATAGACAAACACTAAGATAAGGAGGATACTCCATCTCCACCTCTAACTCCACCTCCTCCTACTTCTGTTTCTGGTCTTGCTCCTATACCCTAGTCCCACAAATGCCTCCTATGCCATAGGTTCTAATGGGGGCCGGCTTAGATGTATGCTATGTTTAGAGATATGTTTGTTATGATGCAACAGTATCAACATGATGTATCGGTAGCAATAGTAGTTCATGCAGCAATATGCTCTACTCAGAGCTAGATAGGATAGGGATTAGATACCCATTGTTGGTGGCCGAGGTGGCCAAATCAGACTACCTGAGTTTACTAAGCTTGTTTTGATTTTCAATGGTATGAGTATAAACTTACTATTGCCAAGAGTTAGGTTGAGGAGTTAGAGAAAGCTTTTGCTGCTTGTAATGCACCTGATGATAGAAAAGTGAGTTTAGCTGTCTATGTGTTAAAGAGAGATGCTTACAATTGGTGGCATCAAGCTATAGATTAGGTAGAGATGCCTATCACTTGAGTTAGGTTTAAGGATGCATTCTTTGTTAAGTATTTTCCAGCTTCTGTGAGAGAGCATATGATATCAGATTAGCTCAGTTTATGATAGGGTAGTGAGATAATTGATGAGTACTATGCTGAGTTTTGCAGACTCTTGAGGTTTACTAGAGAGGGATATGATGAGAGAATGAAGGTGCAGAAATTCCAAAATGGCTTAAATGTTGAGATTTGGGGTGAAGTGAAGTTGTTTCAGTTCACTACTTTGATTGATTTGGTTGCTAAGGTGAAGATTGTGGAGCAGACTAGACTTGAGTGTAAGATATTTAAGGCTAATAAGTCCGACTGGGCAAGAAATCTATATCATCTACTTCTTTCAGTGGTTCTAGAGATGTTGCTAATAATTTTTGGTAAGAGTTCTAGCCTGCAGCAGAGTAAGAAGTAGTTTGTTGGAAAGAGATCTAGATAAAGCTCTACTATGAAGACATCTACTCCTTCTTCTACCTTTGAGAAGAAGTGCACACACTATTTTGGCCCTCATGAGTTGTCCGAGTGTAAGTGGAACCTGCGAGCATGCTTTTCTTACGGACATGAGGGACACAATGTTTCAGAATGCAAGAATCCTACATCGAGTCCTATCTTTTGTTATATATGTAAGTAGTGTGGAAATTATACATCGGATTGTAAGGAGAGGAAGGGAAATGGATCTGGATCTAGTGTAGTGAAGGGTAGTGGGAAGATGATAGCTAGAGCTTTTGCACTTCAGCAGCATGAGGATACTCCTTCAGATGATACATTCGCAGGTATGCTACTTGTTTCATCGTGACTTACTTATGTATTGATTGATACGAGTGCCACACATGCATGCTTGTCTATAGAGTTTGTATTTGCTTGTAATCTATCACTTGATGTTTTTCCTGATTGTATTATGAGCCCTAATACACCTATGGGTGTTAATTCTATGTTGACTCGTGTATGTAGGAATGTTGATGTTATAGTTTCTGATGTAAATATGCTTATCGATATGCTTATACTTCCCATGACAGACTTTGCTGTAATCTTAGGCATGAATTGGTTAAACTTATATCAAGTCATTGTAGATTGTAATAGGCAATGTTGAGTTTTTAAATTGGAAAGTGGAAAGGTCATTCATACTCTAGACAGGCAAAGACCAATGAGCATGTATTCAATGGAGTTGTGGGAAAAGCCTATGATAGTAGCAATGAGTGCAGAGGAGATAACAGTTGATATGGTACCAATGGTTAAAGAGTTTGTTAAAGTTTTCCCTAATGATCTACCTGGTTTACCATACCAAGAGATAGAGTTTAGTATTGATTTGATTTTAGGGACATCCCTTATCTAAAGCACCACATAAAATGGTTCCCACTGAGTTAAAAGAGCTTAAGAAGCAATTGCAAGAGTTACAAGATCTTGGCTTTATTTGGCTAAGTATTTCACTATGGGGTGATGTTGTTTTGTTTATGAAGAAAAAAGATAGAAGCATGAGGATACGTATAGATTATTGAGAGTTCAATTAATTTACGATTAAGAACCGATATCCTATGCCATCGATCGATGATTTATTTGATCAATTGCGAGGTGCAATTGTATTCTCTAAGATATGATCAGGTTATCATTAACTTAAGATTAAGCTACAGGATGTACGTAAGATAGCTTTCTATATGAGATAAGGGTCATAGTCTTGGTTTGATTGAAGTGATTTAGCTTAGATTTTAAAACTTAACATGCTTTGTAGGTATGAACATTACGAGTTCCTTGTCATGCCTTTCAATTTGACTAATGCCCTTGTAGCTTTTATGGATTCGATGAATCAAGCAGTTAGGGAATACTTAGATAAATTTGTCATAGTATTCACCGATCATATCCTAATATATTCTAAGAATTAGGAGGAGCATGAGGAACACTTAAGGTTTGTATTTTAGAGATTGAGAGAAAAGAATTTATCTGCTAAATTTAGCAAGTGTAAGTTTTGGCTTGAGGAAGTTCCCTTCGTAGGGCATGTGGTAACGAAGGATGGTGTATTAGTTGATCCTGAGAAGATTAAGGCTATTACGAACTGGCAAAGACCTATTGGTATAATTGAGATTCGAAGTTTCCTTAGTCTAGCCGGATATTATAGGAGATTTGTAGAGGGTTTTTTGAAGATAGTAGCTCTGATGATGAGATTGACTCAGAAGAATGTTAAGTTTGTATGGTTGGATAAGTGTGAAGAAAGTTTCTAAGAGTTGAAATGAGATTAGTGACAGCACTTGTTCTTGCTTTACTAGTTAGTAGAAAGGAGTTTGTTATATATAGTGATGCCTCCATACAAGGTCATCTCTTGAAATTACAAAGTCATCAACATACACAACCGATATAATTTTCTTGCCATCATACCATCGATACAATACATAATGATTTGAATTACATCTGGAAAGATCACATTCTATCAATACTGAACTAAATCTACTAAACGAAGCATGCGAAGATTGTTTAAGCCATATAAAGATTTCTTTAGACGACAAACTTATCTCGTCTCCCTTAAACAACAAAACCTGATTGTTGTTCCATATACATTTATTCTTCTTCAAGATCACTATGGAGAAAAGCATTTTTAATATCTAGCTGATGCATAGGCTAATGATGAGTGGCAGTAAGAAAAATTAGAAGACATATTGAAGTTATCTTAGCTATTGGTGATAAGGTATCCCAATAATCAATATTATATATTTGAGTATAGCCTTTAACAACTAAACAAGCCTTTAATCGATTGATTGTACCGTTAGGTAAGGCTTTCACTGAGAATACCCATAGGCATCCAATTGTGGATTTATCATTATGAAGAGTACAAGATCTTACATATTATTATAAAGAGCAGACATTTCTTCTTGCATGGCGTAAGCCAGCCAGGATGAGCTAAAGCTTCTAAGCAGAGTTTGGAACAGAAATAGTAGATAATGATGCAATAAAGGAAGTATAAGAAGGTGAAAGAAAAGAGTATGTAATGTCATTTGAAAGTGGATGGCAAACAAAAGGATGAATATCTCGCTTACCCTTTCTTAATGCAATGGGGAGATCAAGATTAGACAAAGGAGGAGGATTTGAGTTTGTTGGAGACTTAGTGGAGATGTAGAATCTTGCGGGCTAGTGCACTATCGACAAATATAAATCTGCAAATTTGGCCGATTAAGATGAGGGAATCCCTGTGAAGGTGGCAAAGCTGTAGAAGTATCCTGGTCAGCTTGAGGTAAATCATGAAAGGATGACAAAGGCAGCAAAGGCAACTCATTCCTGCAAGATGAAGACGGTGTGGAAAAATAAGGAGTTGAGTCGAAGAAAGACACATAAGACAAACATAAAACTTATTATGTTTAGGTGAATAACAACGATATCCCTTTTGACTATGAGAGTAGCTAAGCAAAATGCAATGAATTGATCGAGGATCAAACTTGTCGGTGCCTAGAGACAATTGATGGACAAAACATAAACAACTAAAAACATGAGGAGGTAAAGGAAAAAGCGGTTGATTAGGGAGAAAAAGATGCAAAGGGATCTTGTCATGCACTGTAGATAATACCATTTATGAGAAAGCATGTAGTGAGAACTGCATTAGCCCAAAAATGCTTAGACATGTTCATACGAATCAATAATGTTCTAGTAATCTCAATGAGATGACGGTTTTTATGCTTAGCGACTCCATTTTTTTGTGGCGTATAAGCACATGAGGTTTGATGAATAATACCATGCTTCTTCGTATGTGATTGGAATGAATTAGACATGTATTCCTTGGCATTATTAGTTCGAAACACACAAATGAAGGAATGAAATTGATTTTAAATTTCAGAATGAAATACACAAAAGATATCTAATAACTCGGAATGACTCTTCATTAAATGTAACCACGTCATCCTTGGATAGTCATTGTTAAATGTAACAAAGTATCTAAAATCCAAAAGAGAAGCAATACGAGCAGGTCTTCATGTATCAGAATGAATTAACTGAAAGGGGGCAGTAGCTCGTTTGTTGATTCTTGGACTGAATGAAACACGACTTTGTTTGCTAATTGATATGACAAATAGTGGAGACTAGGACAAGATTGTAGACGTGGACACATTAGACGGACTATTTAGGAGGTGCTGAATCCATATAGTGTAGCTTGCTTAACTCGTCTCCACCAATTGTCTTTCCTGTTCTCAAATCTTGTATCACAAAAGAAGGAAAAAATGTGATGGAGCAATTATAGGAGGTGGTGGGTTTACAACAAATAATAAGATAAATGGTAATTAAGGTATGTATACAACTAATTTTAAGGGAAATGATGTAATAGGTGTAGCTATACCAATCCTGCTTATAGGTGAAGTGGATTGATTGGCAAGAGTGACATTTGACAAAATGGAAGTGGAATTTCAACAAAACAATCGAGTGTATGACATATGATTAGTGGCACCTGAATCAACTACCAAGACCGTGGACAACCTTGAGTAAGACAGGTGGTAGGATTACCTGAGTGGACTAAAGATAGAGAATAGATGGCAGCGAAACACATTGAAACCAGAGAGTTGTAAGGTGATTGTAGATGACAATTAAGGGTCTATTTGTTTAGCTTTTTTACATATACAACACTTTTTTCAAACTTTTTTCTAACAAATTGTTTATTAAGAAATAAATATAGATAAAAAAAAGTTGGCAGTTTTTATGAAAATATCAAATAAATCAAATATAGATAAAATATAAATACAAATCCGATATATTTACATATATCTTTTTGATACAGATACAGATAAAAAACAAACCATCCAAACAGACCTGATTCCATGACAATCATTGATTTATCCTTTGAGAATCACTATTAACTTAGTCTTGCATCGCTAAATACGTCATAAATAATTGTTTCCTGCACGTGAACCAAACTATACTGCCTTCAAGCTATTTTCACATTTGGACAAAAGCCAAACTTTTCCTGCTGTCCCCACCTTCTTCTTTTTCTCTAGAAAAGGTAGATAAAACCCAATTAACTAATTGAAAACATATGGAGTTTACCAATGGAACATGTATTTGTTAGTGAAACGCCCTCATTATTGAAAAGCTTAGGAAATATTGAATGGCTGGTCCCTTAAATCCAAAGGATTCCTGTTGTAGTGACGGTATGGTAGAAAAAGTCCTGAACAATAATTTATCATGAACAATCAGTATGCATGGAACATTGCTCCAAGTGTCAAGGGATTAAACACATCCCACTAGTGATCAAAATCTCGACTACCAATTTGGCTTTTGAGCTTGAGAATCTTTTTTATTAACATAGTCATAGTGCCTTCTGAAGGATATCTAAACAAGGTATTTGGTTGCTTGGTCGGTTGAATGAAGTAGAAACTTCTTAATTAATCAAGTTGGATTGGTGTGACAAAGCTTTTCTAGAGCTAGGGTTACGGTTTTGGGTGTTTAGGGTTTTAATTTTGGAGATTTAAGGTTTCAATTTTGAATTTTGGGAAATGGTTGTTGAAGTTTGGGTTTGTGTGTGGGTGGTCAGTGATGGGAGGCCAGCTTTGAAGTGGTGGTGGTGTATTCCAGTGAATATGGTGGTGGATTCCGATCAACCTTGCTCTGGTACTATGTTGCTTTGGTACCATGTTAAGGTTAGCACAACAACTATCTTATCTAAAAGCTTAAGCTTTTAGATATGGTGTGGGTTATTATATTTATATCATAACAAGCTTAAAAGAAAATATTTGATATAATTACTTATCAGTTGCCCAAAAGAATCTATAAGCTTGTAATATGGTGCCCCCATCAAATTTCTCTAGGTAGAAGCTCCACAGTGAGCTGGCTTTGCTAGCCACTTTGTTGTAGTCTAGATCCTTTTCATTTTAAAATTTTCACTAGCTCTTCTAAAATTTTTTCTTAAATTTTTGATTTAGAACTTTTTTTTATTTATTATAAATGCAGTAGCTTACTGTTCCTAGTAACCTTCCTTTCTGAAATGTCTAAAGTGATTACATCACTTTTAGTGATGTTTTTGCACTAGTTCATTTTAGGACTCATCTTCTCTGTCCAAAATTTCAAGTATGTTTTGCTGTTTCCCTATATCGTCAACTTAAGTGATGACATTGGCGATAATCAATATTCATACTCCATAAGTGACAAATATCTCTTGATGTTTATGATTGTATTCATAAAACATAAGCATCTGCTCTACTGTGCTTTTCTTTTTCTTTGATTGGATTTTTAGATATTCATTTTACTGTTGTAATGGCTAGGTCAACTATATAGTTTTTTTGCTTACTGAAACAATACAGTAAAGATACTTCCTTATGCTTCTAATTTCCCCTGTAAATCTGTTACGCTTAGTATCTTTTTGGCTGATCATTCTGGCAATCTTGATAGAGGAGATGCACAGATGAAGAGAAGGATTTAGCATCTAAGCAATTTGCTTTGCGAGATTTGAAGAATTCCCATACTGCTGCTAGCTTGCCTACATGAACTGTGGATGAGCTGCATGAAGAAATATCAGTTTGTCTCATCTCACCATATTATTCCTAAACCAATGCCCTTCATGATATATGTTTTTTCTTATTCCTTTGATAAAGCTTTATGTACTTATCTTATTTGCTGTTGTACTCAGAAAGCTCACGATTTGATAAAAGAAAAAGAAGCTCTTGTGGAAAACTTAGTGTAAGAAAGGACCAGGTTGAGTCAAAAGGTCATGACCTTAAAGAATCATTTGAGGATCTATGTGGTATGATGGCAGTATTTTACATGTTTGTATATTTTCCTACTATAGTTAATTTGATAGCAGTTGATTTCTCTCAAAAACTCTAGAATCAGCAAAAGGGGAGCTTGATGCCCTTGGAGTTGCAGAGAAGGAGCTCATGGGAATTGAAAATGAAATACAGTCTGCAGAAGTGGTATGTATTCCTCCTCTGATGCACAAACCAGAAAGAAATTGCCATCATAGAGAGATTAAGATGACAAAAGATGAAAAATTCATTGCCTGTTTCGTTTCTTCTTTGTTTTATTGGGTTAGCTGAATCTATTTATCCTTTTATTTTTAAAGGAGAAGGCACATTATGAAGGCATAATGAGTAATAAGGTCCTCAATGATATAAAAGTGGCAGAGGCCCAATATCGTGAGCTTGAAGACAATCGCAAGGTGAGTTGTCAAATCTATTGACCATATGGTTGAGTATGATTTGAAGCATTTGTAAGCTAGCTCGTCATCTTGTAATGAAAATATGAATCAGTTTTTTCTGGTAAGTGATGCAATTACCATGTGGTTGCTAATTTCTGAGAACATATTGACCTTGTGTTTTCTTTTATACCCTATTTTAGGCAAGTCAATTCTTGATGTGAGGGAAAAAAAAAAAAAGAAGAAAAGGAAGAACCACCAAAAGTATGCTTCAGAGTGATCTCATTTTGATTAGCACTAATTCGTTAGTTTCAGTTCCATACTTGTTCAGGCTATACTGATTTTTTATTATGTTGCGTTGCTTGTGCTCCATATTGGGTTTCAGATCCTATGGACTCCCATCTGATTGTTGCAGTATGTTCATTGCAGGAGTGTTGCAGAAAGGCTTCTATAATATGTCCAGAGTGTGAAATCAAAGCATTGGGAGAGTGGGATGGGAGTACCCCTGAGCAGCTCAGCGCTCAACTGAGTAGGCTTAGTCAGAGACTTCAACAGGAGAGCCGGTAGTAAGCAGTCTATTGATGTCTAATTTATAGAGAAAAGCAGATGGTTGGCAACATTATAAATGATGCTTTCTTCCCCCGACCCAAAATTTCAAACAGATATACTGAATCCCTTGATGATCTACGGATTATGTATGAAAAGAAGCAACGTATGATTTCAAGAAAACAGGAAACCTATAAAGGTTTCCGAGAAAAGTTGTGTAAGTTTCAACTCCAATATTTCAGTATCATGGTATTATTGACTGCTTTTGATTTTTCCATGCTTAAAATTGTGCCACAAGGAGTGCCCTACATAAAATCTCTCCACAACCCAATCCAAGCTGTGAATTTAAATTGATTCGTATGGATATTTTTATTAGATAAATAAATTATATCCATGTGGGTATTGTGACATACATGTTCATGTGGGTGGTTTTGTGAGAGAGGATGTGTTACCAGAAAAAATAATTCTGAATTTTTTTTTTTATTTGTTTGTACATCCATGGACATATATATACACTGTCTATGACTGTTGGTATATCTACCTACTACAATATTAATTACATTACATAGGGAACATAACACTATAACACTCCCCCTCAAGCTGAGGCATAGATATTTATCATGCCCAGCTTGTTACACAAATATCTAACTCGACTCCCATTTAATGCTTTTGTGAAAAGATCTCCAAGTTGTTCTCCAGTCTTCACATAACTTGTAGAAATCAAGTTTTGTTATATCTTTTCATGAACAAAGTGGCAATCAATCTCAATATGTTTGGTTCTTTCATGGAATACCGGATTAGATGCAATATGAAGGGCAGCTTGGTTATCACACCATAGTTTTACTGGTAAAGGAACCTTAAATCCAATCTCAGCCAATATTTGGTAAATCCACATTACCTCACATTTAGATTGAGCCATAGCTCTATATTCAAATTCTGCACTAGATCTTGATACAACATTCTGCCTCTTGCTTTTCCATGATATCAAATTTCCTCCAAAGAAAACACAATAGCCCGTAATGGATTTTCTTTTTTCTTTGGAACCAGCCCAATCAGCATCAGAAAAACATTCTATACAAGAATGATCATGATTTTGATATAATATACCTCGTCCAGGAGCACTTTTCAAATAGCACAAGATCTATTCTACAACAATCCAATGTTGAATTGTTGGAGAAGACTACGCAATATCAGGACGAGTTACTGTGAGGTAATTTAGCTGCCCAACCAACCTCTTGTATCTTCTAGGATCTTTGAATAATTTCCCATTTTTAGTGAGTTGTATATTAGGTGACATTAGGGTGTTACATGGTTTTGCTCCTAACTTTCCTGTTTCAGATAACAAATCAAGTACATATTTTCTTTGAAACAGGAAAATACCTTTCTTGTTCCTCATTTCTTTAATGCCTAGAAAATACTTCAACGACCCTAGATCCTTTGTCTGAAATTGGCTATGAAGTGATTCTTTCAGAGAGTATATTCCTTTCTTATCATTTCTAGTAATAATTATATCATCTACATAGACAACAAGAAGAATAATCCCACATGAAGAGTTTCTATAAAACATCGAGTGATCAACTTACTTTTGATCATCCCGAACTTCTCAATTGCTTGACTAAATTTCCCAAACCATGCATGAGGACTTTGCTTTAACCCATATAAGGATTTATGAAGGTGACAAACTTTCCTTTTCTCCCCTTGAGCAACAAACCCAGGTGGTTGCTCCATATAGATCTCCTCTTGAAGATCCCCATGTAAAAAGGCATTTTTAATATCCAATTGGTGTAGAGGTCAATTATGAGTCGTTGCCAATGAGATAAATAGTCAAATAGATGTTAATTTAGCTACTGGTGAGAAAGTGTTAGAGTAGTCTATGCTATAGGTTTGAGCATAACCCTTAGCTACAAGACGAGCTTTAAGACAAGCAATAGATCTATCTGGATTAACTTTAACTACAAATACCCATTTGCAGCCAATAGCCTTTTTACCTGCAGGTAAACTTATCAATTCCCAAGTACCATTAGTGTCTAAGGCATTAATTTCATCTATCATTGTTGTATACCAACCAGGATGGGACAAGACCTCGTGAAGAGTACGAGGAGGGGATACATTATCTATGGAGGTAACAAAGGAAAATGATGAAGATGATAGATGGTCATATGAGACAAAGGAGGAGATAGGATAAGTGCATTGTCGTTTACCTTTACGAAGAGCTATTGGAAGATAAAGATCACTTGAGGTTGGATCTGCTGAAGAAGAAGAGATTGGTGCAGGACATGAAGCTGGTGGATCTCGTCGTCGAGAATACACATGTTGAATTGGAGGCCGTGAGGTTATCGGCAATGGCATTGGTGGTTGTGGTGTAGTAACTGAAGTCTGATAGGAAATTTCATATAATAGAATATCGTCCTCTTCTTCCTATTTGGAGGTCTCAATGGATGAAAAGAATTGTGTGTTTTCTACAAAAGCAACATCAATAGACACAAGATACTTATCAAGTTCAGGACAAAAGCAACGGTATCCCTTTTGAACCCGAGAATATCCTAAAAAGACACATTTAAGAGATTTCAGATCAAGTTTAGTGACTTGTGGACGAATATCTCGAACAAAACAAGTACTACCAAATATCCTAGGTTCAATAGGAAATAATGGCTTTGTAGGAAACAACACTTTATAATGAATTTTTCCCTGAAGAACAAATGAAGGGAGATGATTAACTAAAAAACAGCAGTGGAGATTGCATCAGCCCAAAACTATTTTGGTACTTTCATTTGAAATAAAAGAGCTCTTGCGGTCTCAAGAAGATGTCTGTTTTTCTTTCAGCCACTCCATTTTGAGGAGTATATACACAAGAAATTGATGAAGAATACTATTTTGGAGCATGAATGTTTGGAATGATTGAGAGAAATATTCCTTGGTGTTATCACTTCTTAATGTACGTACTAAGACATTAAAATGTGTTCTTATTTCGGCACAAAAAGTAGAAAAATGAGAAAACACTTTAGAACGATTTTTCATAAGATAAAGCCAAGTCATCCGTGAATAGTCATCCACAAAAGTAACAAAATATGAAAGCCAGTTTTATACAATGAGACATGGTCCCCATATATCCGAATGAACTAATTGAAAGGGTTAACAAGCTTTATTGATTCTAGGCAAACTAGACAAACGATGATGTTTAGCAAAATGACAAGATTCACAGTCCAAAACAGAAACTTGATTAAATTGAAGATAAAGTTTCTTTAACAAAGGTAAAGAAGGATGTCCAAGACGACAATGAGCTTCAAAAGGTGTGAGAACGCTTGAACATGCAACAGAGCTTGGCAATTGTGTATGTAATATGTAGAGACCACCTGATTCATGTCATCTACCAATAATCTTCTTCATCATGAGGTCCTGAAACAGACAGTGAACAGGATAAAATGAGACAACAATTCATTGCTCGTGTAAGTTGACTTATCGATAGTAGGTTAAACGAAAATTGTGGTAAACTTAACACAGATGACAAGGAAATGAAAGAAGTTGGATTAATTGTGCCAGATCCAAGAACATGTGATTTAGAGCCATCTGCAAGAGTAACAGTCATAGGAGATGTGTATGGTTGATAGGTGAAGAAGAGATTAGGATTACCTATCTTGTGATCTGTGGCACCAGAATTAATGACCCATTTGGAGGACGAGGAAAGAAGACACTGAGTCGGTTTACCTAATCCAGCAATAGCAGACAAATGATGAGAGGAAGCTTTCAAAGGCTCTTGATATTGGGAAAATTTGGCAAACTCATCAGCGGAAACTGTAATTGTCCTCTCAGAACTGGGACAGCCTTGGTAGAAGCAATATGTGCTGATGGTCGCTTTTGAGTACGATTCTGCAACTTCTTGCAAGTGCGCTTTGTGTGTCCTGAATTTTGATTCATGACAGTAATAACATACTACTTCTCCTGAATTTTGACTTCGAACATTGTCTCCCCATTTCCCACTAGTGAAGGAACGACTATTTTGACCAACAAGGGTACTATTGGAGTGTGATGATGTAACAGGTATATGCTTCTCTGTATGAAGAACCTTAGTAAAAGTCTCTTAAAGAGATGAAATCTCAGAACTAGAGAGAATCTGGGATTTGACACCATCAAATTTAGGACGAAGACTAGCCAAAAAACTCATTACTGCCGTTGCTTCCCGTTGAGTTTGCTGAACTCTCACATCGGGACTAAATGGTAGTAATACATTTACCTCCTTATATATCTTCTTCAAGTTCATAAAATAGTTGGTAAGAGACTCATTAAGTTGTTCAACACGATAAAAGCCTTCACATACATCATATATACGGGAAATATTTCCTCTTCCTGAATACATGAACTCCAAATAATCCATCAACTCCTTTACATATTCACAATGATCAACCAAAGATATAATCTCACTATCAATAGAATTTCATAGTTGCAAAAATATCCTAGCATCATCACGTAGCCATGCTTGTCTCGTATTATTTGCTGGAGAATTTTTAGTAAGATGATCTTCTTTTTCAATACTTAGCAAGTATACTCGTACTGTTTTACTCCATGCAATAAAATTATTTTCATTCAACTTGTGTTCTGTAATCTTTGTGCATACTGGAATCATATCAATTACAGACTTATTGTCTGTTGTTTCCATTTTCAATCTTTATACAAATACCCATTAGAAATTAAATGATCAGCCAAAATACCCATTGTCCCTTTCGCAAAACACAACAAATCACGAGAATCCAAAATATATCCCAAGTAGTAACAGATAATGACAACAAACAACATCCAAATATATTCCAAAGACAAAGAACTAGAATCCCAGCAGCCAAATTTAACTCAAAGGAAAAAACACGAGAGGTATAACAAGCACGCATCAACAACGGTGAGTTAATTTCCACCAAACAAACTTCCAACAAGAAGCAAGATGGTCTACCCAATATCAATAGAGGTAAAATCAATCTTACCAAAGATGTTGCAAAGCTTCAGATGGTGGAAGAACGCCTCCACGCCCCGTCACGGAGTGGAAGGGTCGAAGGCTGTAAGTGGTGCGTGAGAAGTACATGCACGTCGTTTGGTCGCCGGACTTTGGGGGTGAGCCCATTGGCGGGTGCTCCTGCTTCCTTGGCCGACGGTGACGAAAAAGGAAAAAAAAAAAAATATATATATATATATATATATCTCACACTCACTCACTCACATGAAGAACACGTTGCTTACTTGGGCAACTTCAATGAACGGAAAAAAAAAAATATATATATATATATATATACGTGAAGGCTCTGATACCATGTTACTAGAAAAAATAATTCTGAATTTTTTTTTAAAATATTTGTTTGTACATCCATAGAAATATATATACAGTGTTTATGACCGTTGGCCTATCTACTACAATATTAATTACATTACATAGGGAACATAACACTATAATGAAACTCAGTAAAGTTGTCTAAATTGGTCTCAAGGCTGGTGCAAGATCTTGCCTTACAATTTTGATTGGCGAAGATCTGGTTGGCTGACTTTGTTCTTTACATGCCCCATATATACATATGTGACTAGATTCTTGCCTCTTTAAGTTCTTTGATTGTAAAAGGGTAAGTTTGCTAATTCTTAGAGGTTGGCCGTGTGGTTAAGGCTTAAGCATTGATGAAAAAACTTAATATACAATATTATTATATTATCGAAGTGTTTGTGATATGTTAAACTAAGGTAGTTTAATTGATGAAGACATGCTATCTATGGTAAATTATCAAATATTTAAATGAGGCGACAACTTAGAATAAATTTGGATAAATGCAAGTATTCTTGTCTAAGGAAGTTATTTCTAAGATCATAGCAAACTTTGGGTGGAGTGTGCTAATGTGCTAATGAATGAGTCCACAAATGAGTTAGAACTACTTATAAATAATGTCACCTACATGCAGTGACGATACTAGCGCCATTGGAACCAGAATAGATAAATAAAGGCTCATCAGCAGTACTAGATTGAAAACCAATTTAAGAGAGAAAGATAGCATGATGTTGAAACCAAGAATGACAAATTTGTTTCAAACCATAAAGAGCCTTTTTGAGCTTACATGGATAATGTGGATATCTAGCATTAACCAAGCCTGATGGCTGTCTAATATATACCTCTTCCTATAGAACACCATGAAAAAAGGCATTTTTAATATTTAACTAGCAAAGGGGTTTGTTTTGAGATGATGCTACTGAGAGATTGTAATAGTAATGGATTTAGCCGATGTAGAGAAAACTTTCCCTAAAAATTAACACCTTGATGCTGCTTATATTCTCATGCCACAATACATGTTGTAAATCTTTTAAGAAAACCATTAGTACAGGCCTCGACTTTATGCACCTATTTGTAGCCAATAATATTAGGATTGGATGGTGGAGGCACAGGCTTCCAAGTATCACTGGTAAGGAGAGCATCATACTCATTGTTCATAGCGTCAATCTTCCCAAGATGCAGAGTAACTTCTCTCAACGATGATTGATCTCGTTGATGAGTAGAACCAGGGGAGACAAGTGAAGCAATGGGCCTAGTATGAGATGAAGGTGTGCATAAGGAACATGTGTTTTGAGCATGGTGGAATAGTGCACGTTTGAGTTGGATGGTTTGAGAGTGACAATTGAAGAAGTGATTGGAGGAAGAGGGGTTTGAAGCAGCTGTAACAAACACTGTGATATTCTATATTCAAGTGCAACAATACATTAATGGAGTAGACTGTTCATACACATGACTATTCTTAGGAACCTTGATAAGATCATTAGTATCGTAGTAGGGAGAGCAAAGAAGGCGTTTCTATGGCTCAAGTTAAATGCAAATTGGTATGTGGTAGGGAAATTTGGAGGATTTGATCGTAACATGCAAAATAAGTAGCTGAAAGATAGAACATGCTTTGAAAGGATATGGGGAGATAACATCAATAAACACAACATGTTGAGAAATAAAAACCTTACTTGAAGGTGGATATTCTTAAATGAAAGGAAGAAACAAGAAAGAGAATTGAGAAGATGTTTTTGTGGTGCTAGATCCCAAATGCTCTAAAAGCAAAAACACCCAGACTAATAGTAATGTTTGTAGGTAAATATTAATGTAATTTTTCGTCATTAGACATTTTTCAAGATCACTAATTGTAACCTTGTGATTATCTTTGGCTCAACAAGACTTCCTTCATAGGAACCTCTATTTTCCTGTTGATTTTCACGAGAAGCATTGAAAGTAGATGACTCAATGATAGATTTGATAGAACTACGAACATCGCTTAAATGCTAATCATACCTTTTTTTTTTCTTCCCCCATTCAGTAATTATGGGCAGAGATCATTACTGAAAAGAACAAGGAAGATGGAGCTCTATAAAATCCTATGGTGATGGTGGTGGTAAGGTTCTATATTCTTTTGGATGACAATGTAATGTTACCATTACCAGTTCACATTCACTTCCACATTCCCGATGGAATGCAAATTTTGTCCAACTTACTTTATTTTGAGGATACAAAATCAGATATTAATATATTCCCTTTATTTAGAAGTTTAAAGTTTTCTCAAGCTGGAATACTATACCAGTGGTGGTCTCCAAAATGTTTTTTTTTATCAAGATCCACACGTCTTTAGCAAAGCTTTCAATTTCTTAAAAGAATATGTTGTAACATGGTTGGAGATATTGTAGTAACAAGTCATAAATGAACTATGTTATCTTTTTTTTGCCAAATATATTCTTTAGAATTACTAATGCAATCTTTAGTAGCAACTTCAACAAATTCAATAGGTGCAAGTCTTAGCAATCGCATGTCCAAGAACCTCAAAAGTAGGGAGAGCATTTGTGAAAGGGCAAATTTTATATTGAGCTAAGTCCACAATTAATTTACTGTTTATTTGGACTTGTCTCCATAGGCCAAGTGACAGGGCCTTAGAGCTCGGTTCATAATTTTGCATGATTGAAGGAGATTTGACTTGGTGAGCTTGAAATAGGATTATTCAACCGATTTATCTGCATTTAACCTCTCTCAGACAAGCCTACTCATTCAGTAAAGGAGGGCTATTGGTCTTAAGCCCATGACATGCTCATTTGGATAAACCTGAATGAGTAAATGTAATACCATCTGTTGATCTGTTGATTGTTAGATTTGATGAATATCATCATGCAAAGAATTCATAAATACTCAGTCATATTCTCATCTAGAACTTTAAAAGCTCTAGAGATTAGAGAAATAGTGGAAAACTGTGAATCCTTCACTTTGAGAGATGAAAAGGTGCTCAAACGAAGAACAAGTCCATATGTAACTGTGAACAATATTCCTGCACCTGTTACAACTATGTTTGAGCTCCTGAAACTGCCTATTTCAACTCTTTGTAGGTCCTCCTATCAAGTGTCATTCAAGCCTCTTCCTATGAGGTCATGTGTAGCATGAGATTCACATAACTTTCATGTGACAATATAACTAGAAACCCACATCTACACAGTGCAAATTACCTCCTTGTAGGGGAAGAAATTTGTCGAGTGAGTTCAATTTTAAGTAGCTTTCGATAATGAACGTAAGAAGGATTGAGATCAAAGAGGAAGCCATTACTGTTGGAAGCACATGAAGTTGCATGACTAAAACATGAAGCAGAGGACTGACGGCATTGTACAAGGACTGAATGACAATGTATGTGGTTGGGTAGAGCTGCGTAGTGTGGTTGGAGTGCAGTGACGTGGTGTGTGTGTACAATTGTGTTGCTTGGTTATTGAATTAGCAATATCGGCACTTTGTGGATTGATGGCGTGAGCCAAGAGGCTCTGATTCCATGAAGAAATTTAAAATACAATATATGGTATATAATTTAAGTGTTATCTAATATGTTGAATGGGTAGTTTTATAATAAACCATCATAGATACAAGGGTGGTGATAATTCACAATCTATACAAGTAAATCAAAATATTCTTAGAATGTTGTTTCCAGTAGTTTAAAATGAGAATGGTGTCTACTGTGCTCTTTCTAATGTAAAATAAAAGCTGGTTCTACATCATATTCACGGGCACATAATTAGCTCTTGGAGCAGTGTTTTTTTTTTTTTTTTACTTTTTTTTTCTTTTTTAAATAGGAAAAAACTGTTGTGGAAACTGTTAGGCACTAGGAAAAAATTTAATTAAAGGAAGTATTATTATAGTTAGTATTAGTGATATGATGGTTCAAGGAGTTTAATCAAATGTTGCCATGTGGCTCATATTATAAGAGAAATAGTATATGTAGGGTTGAGGAGGGAGAGAGACTAGCTGGTCATTTTCTTACTTCCTTTTAGAGGTGTGAATAGGAGCCCTGGAAAGCTTGTATCTCTTATCTTATATTCAATATCATTAATATTTTATTTTCTGGTCTCTATCAGAAACCCCAGAAGTATAGCCTTGTTATGTTTGAGTCAGAAACTAGGCAGTCTGGTCTTAAAAGGCTTTTGAGCCCTATTGAATTTAACATGATTCTCAAGTACACCAATCTGGGACCCTCCATACATTCAACGTTTTATAAAATCCTAGAAAAGGTAGTCTAGAATGGTTCCTGATCTCCCAACGTGAGGCAAAAATGCTAGTACTTATATGTCCTGCTTTGAGAGTATCCATTGTAAAAGCAATGGTAAAGGCATTTTGTCCAATGCTAAAAGCTCCAGTCATTGTGGTTTTGTGAATTATTCCCGCACTAGCTCTTCTAATGAAAGTGGTTTTTTTTGCCCCCTCTCCTGTAAGGGGAATTGGTCTAGTCTTACGTATCACATGGCCTTCAAAGTTTGATTGCTTATGGGAAGCAGGTGTTGTTGGAACTGAGATTATAAGAGGGAAGTTTATGACATCTCATATCTATACAAGGAACAAATAAGCTCGATGGATCAACCTAGTTATTAAAAGGCAGCAAATTGCAAATTGCATTAGTCACTGGGTTCCATATGACTATGGTCACACTTTTGGGAGCCAGCTATAAACATAGGTTAAACTTGATTATGCATGGCTCTTGTAGAGTGGTTCATATGTTTGAAGGTAGCAGATAATTATTTCATCAAAAAATAAATTGATAAATGGGTAAGAGAGAGCAATTTACATAATGGAGATGTACTTGGGAGAACTTGTTCTTAGCTTCTTTGGTTGTGAGGGCAAAGCTTCTTATATGATTGGTACTGTCTAGCATACTTTGCTGCAACTTTATATAGAATGCCTTTTCATCTGTCTAAGCAATTCCACTGCCTGCTGCTTTGTGTATGTATTAGCCTTTTCCAATTGTGTTGTTTGTTCAGGGTTTCTCTGAAGTTAATTGTTTTCATGATCTTGCATCTTCATTTTTTCCTTTTTTCTGATCGAGATATTTCTATGTATAATTTCAGATAAAAACACAATGATTATTGAGATGATGGACTAGGCAATGTCATGTCACTTGTTTGGATAAACAAATTTCTATAATTCCCGTGGGCCTCTTTTTTTCCGACATCAGTTTTGATTACTTTCTTTCAAAGTCAATTGAAAATTCATGAACGTGGTATTTGTTATTAACATAAATTAAATTCAAAGCATATAGCCACATGTAAAGATTTTGATCATAAGTCCTTTCATTATCTCTTTGGTCTTTTTGTGTAAATTTTTTAATTTGAAATCAATTGCTTCATAGGCTTGTGAAAAAGCCCTTGATTCAAGATATAGCAAGTTGCAAAGGAATGCAACACTTCTGAAGCGACAGTTGACTTGGCAGTATGAGCTTCTTCCTCAATAGCAGCAGATGATATGTACCTTTTATTTGAAGTATAAATTGATGGTACTTTTTTTAGCAATGTAATCTGGTAAGTTGTTGCAACTAGGTTTAATGGTCATTTGAGAAAGAAAGGGATCAGTGGCCACATCAAGGTTAGTTATGAGGAGAAAACCCTTGCAGTAGAGGTAAGTCATTTTGCCTTTTCGTATATTATCTTTCCCGTGATCATCACAGGCTTGTAGTTATTAATCTTGGTTTATACCTTATGCTTCTTATCCGATACATCAGTATTCTCATTATCGTCCCTGACCTTCCTTCATCAGGTGAAGATGCCTCAAGATGCATCAAGCAGTACTGTTCGTGACACTAGAGGGCTTTCAGGTTGTCATCATGCATGTTTAAAATGTAGTTTTTTGGGAATATCATTTGAAGTTTGTATGTAGATGTCAAAGATGGTCCGCCTCAGCAGGCTGTATGTGCTCCATTTTTAACTAAATATTCTTTGCTCCATCCTGGTTGCTGACACAAATCTGGAGCCTAAAGGTTTAGTAATCTGAGGTGGTAGTTAAAGAAATAAACCTAAAACATGGATTCTACCTGTGCTTCACCATTCTGCTAGTATTCTGTCTTATGAAATGTAAGGATCATTCTTCAGAGATTACATTAATCTTCAAAGAACGTTGCTTATGACGTGGAAGAGTCTAGATTATATGTTTCTTTTGGATACCAAATAAATAAGGCATTGTTTCAGTTTAGTCTCTTGCATAATGCTCTAATTTTGCTTTAAATCATTTGTTTGATTGTCTCAACTTGGATGGATAAGAACAGCTTATATTTCTTTTGCATGTAATTTTTGTTTTTTTGGTTAATCTCTTATAATAGTCCCCAGTCAAAAGGATGTTGGTCTATTCCTTAAAAACATCTGAGGAAAGAACGTGCTTTCTACAAAGAATTCTTATGACCGCAACTTTAATTTTGGTTGCCTTTTGTATCTTGCTACGGATCAGGTGGAGAGCGATCCTTTTCAACATTATGCTTTGCGCTGGCTCTTCATGAGATGACGGAGGCTCCTTTTTGTGCAATGGATGAGTTTGATGTTTTTATGGTCAGTTTGTTGTGTCCTGACTTTTTTTCCTTCTTGGATTTTGGAATGTCCAGCACAACTTGTAGATCAGAGATAATGACAACTGGACAATGCAATTTTCAGGATGCAGTTAGCCGGAAAATCAGCTTAGACACACTTGTTGATTTTGCATTGGCACAAGGATCACAGTGGATATTTATTACTCCTCATGATATTGGGTAATTATCCTTCCTGTGCTCTTGTCAATATAAATGTTTTTTTTTTCAACTTTTTTGTGTAAGGCTTCATTATCGATATCTTCACCCTGCTTGATATATACACACACACATTACACCTTCCATAAAGATTTGCTCTCTATGGTTCTGCTACAAATATCCATAACAATAGTGAAGCAAGCCTGGTTGAAGTCTGTTGTTTGATGTTTGTTGAGTAAAAGATGGTCCGGAATTTTATTTTTTTTGAGAATGCATGTTTAGCAGTATATAATTAAAGAATTATGGAAATCATTAACAGCGGGGAATAATGGTGATTATTAGGTATATGTAGAGAGGGATAGAGACAACTACGTGTATTCCTGAATGTGTGGTATGTGCATCTTGCAAGAATCACATAGTAGAGCAAAATGCTTGCTGGCTCTTTTTCAAGTTATGTTTGATTGTAAAGACACTGGATATAGCATTTTGAAATATTCACCATTGAGCTCAATGAGATAAAAGGTGATGAAATCCATATATAATTGGAGACTCGGGAGTATGGAGTTTATTGTTTTTACGTCAACTGCTCAGAACTTGAAAGGACTAACCTATGGCAATATGTGCGTGCGTATATATCTGTATACCATTTTAGCTTTCTTAATGAGGAGCGGTCTCCAACTGAGACAAGTCACCATGCAGCGATTGAGTACAAAAGCTATACAAGAATATTCAAGTATCTGATTTATCTTGCTTTCCATGCAGCATGGTAAAAACGGGTGAGAGGATCAAGAAGCAACAGATGGCTGCTCCTCGCAGTTGATTGACTTCCATGAAGGTCATCTTGTAAAGTATCACAATTTTTTGATCAAGATCGCCTGTAAATGTGTAAAAGTAAATTAATTATTATCTCAAGTGGTCCAGAATGACATCCATATGCTCTGAGGATAACTAAACTTGAGGAGTCTGATGAATGTCCTATCTTACGGATCCTAGGAATTCGAGTGAATGCTCCTGTATATATATCCTTCTAAATTTGCATGCACAATTTTACGGAGGGAAACATTGATCCTTTTGGCTAATCTAGCATCCCTCTCCTAGATTTCATAAAATACAAGCTCTTATGTTCAATTTTATAATGCAAGAATATGAGTTTAATGCCAATCCGAATCATGAAAAAGATGGATAGCTGGAAATCTGAGTCAATTAGGTATTGTGTGAGTCGATCTAACATGGAGCTTCTAAATTGTTTTTAGTATGGAAATTGGACAGAGTAACATACAACATCGCTTGCATTGATATCCAGCCATTTTTATCTCTTAGTAGCTCTGAGCTTCTATACTCTTCGGTGCTGTGGCTATATAAAATTCCTTAGCTTGTCCTGGGGTCTTAAGTACTAGTGATCTGTACTTCAACAATCGAAATTCTGAGCAAGAGCCATTGCTAAAGCCACCTCACTTGGATAGCTATATAATAATTCCGTTTTTTTTTGGAAAGAACCCAACTCTGAGATTAAAATCAATCCTAATGCGGATGGCCTCAGACCAATCAACAAGAGATTGCTTATGTTCCTAGACTAGGGTCATAACTGGCTTTGGTCTATACAATTGGACATAATGTAAAGCTTCATTCAAGTCAATTTGAGTTTGAATGGATTTAGATTTTTCATCTTTAGTTCCTGCTTTATCTAAGGTATTACGAAATTCCTCCTCACACTGTTTCACACATTTTACTTATTGAATAACATCTATTTTTGATAACCTATGGATGAATGTGCAAGCATGTTTTAGCTTGTTTAAGTAATAGCAATGATATTCCCCAATGTCATGCTAAGATTTCCTTTAAATTTGTCACAAGCTTGATGAGTTATCAAGAACCTTGAGCGCAAATCATTTGAGTAGCTTGAGTGCAATTTAATTGCAGTGAGCTTGATTCAGTGTGAATGTTCAATATATGTTAGAATAAGTAATTGTGTTAGTGTAAGAGTAATTTTATTTTTATGTTAACAATATATATAAAATATCGTGATGAAGTTTTTGTAACTCCAATACCTTTTTACCAAAATAATATGGTATCAGAGTAGGAGGTCTTGTGTTCGATGTTTGTTATAGCCATTAGTAAAATTAAGTTGTTCCAGTCCACAATTAAAAGGGAGTGTTATGATATAAAATATGCCATATTTAGAAGCTTGAGTTTTTAGATTAGATCGTTGTGGTGCTAGCCTTATAATAATTCATGTATATCAGTTCATTTGCACCCCATTTTCTTTTGCCAAGCTTCTACTCTAGCAGACGATCACAAACTACATGCAATGGTGATTCATTCACGGACCCTAAAAAAGGCAGCTCGCGTTATGCCATTCTCAGGCATCCTTCGTGTAGTAATGACACGAATTCACAAAAGCCCAAGTCATTCATACTCTTTACGGGACCAGGCATTTTTGAATTTTATACCCAGTTGTCTCGAAGTTGACACAAGCGAAGCTTTGTAAGCTGCAACTATGACGTGTCTGTTTCACAAAATCAATGTTTTTGGATTTGTAGATATTTGTAATAATAATCACCCAATAAGTTCTCATAGATGCCAACACCATTTGGCCTAATAACAAAAAAATTGCATGATCCTTTATATAACACAGTCAACTACAAATGGGGCATAAAGCCAACCCATTCTCATTATAATCAGAACATCGTAGCACAAGAAAACTGAACATTTCTAATTTAACGAGTCTGTTATACTAAATCGCAGCCAATGCAAGGAAACAAAACATTTCTAACTTAATTGAGTGGAATAACCACTGTGAGTCTTCTATCACATTCTCTCTTTATTTGGTTCCCATTGATACTCTTTCCCACTACAACAATAATATGTTTTGTCCTTATAGAAATTTAGTGGAAAGAACAGAGCCAAACCAGATTGAATGATACCAAATACACCAAAAGATGTGATTCTATGGATATAAATTAATCTTCACTCATCCTCTAACTAATTTCCGAGAATATAGAATAGCTTCAATGAACAAAATTGATCTTATGGAATAATAATTAAATGTTTGATATCAAAATCACATGCCTTTAACACCAAATTTAGATTTAAAATGTACTTCATACTTCAATTTCAAATCTTCACAAATTGAGCTTTTCCAAGAGAGAGAGAGAGATTCAATTGACATAAATATTTGTAATGTGAAAGTAACTTCTGAAGGCCTATTCTTTCATTGATACACGTGTGTTTACATTAGCCAAAGAAGTGATAGAAACCATTTAACAATATTATACGTGCTCTTATTCTTTCAAATACAAGGAAACAAATAAATGCATGTTTTGCTTTTCCATGAATCATTAGTACATATATATGCTACTAAAAACCCATGTATACTTTCTCATCTGATCAGTTCAACATGAATTTTATTTCGCGGACCCTCTTCACTCTTTTACATCCTTTGATCCAATTCATGCCCATAACCACCCCGACGACAAATCCACTGATGTATCCCATGACAATAAATTTCCAGTTGACTTCAATCCAAGTCTTCGAAGAATGATCCCTTTTTAAGGATGATGGAGGTGATACTTCAAAAACATTTCCACATTTCTTCGATAAGGGAAATCCACAAAGACCTGGGTTTCCTTCATATGAGCTATTCTCAAAAGTGTTGAATTGTTTGGACTGAGGTACATGGCCTGTTAGTTGATTAAAAGACACATCAAAGGATGAAAGCATGGCAAGATCCGTTAACTGTTGAGGAATTTCACCAAAGAGCTGATTGTGAGAGAGATCTAAAGATTCCAAGTTTGTCAAACCATTCATGTAGGAAGGAATTGAACCTGTGAGCATATTTCTAGATAGATTAAGAGAGTACAGCCCCTGAAGAGTTGCAACAGATCTTGGAATTTCTCTGTGAAGTAGTTGTTAGAAAGGTCGATTTCTATGAGAGATTCTGGGATTTTTGTGTACACTATATATCTACCTTTATTGGTCATTGTAACTGTATAGAAGTAACTTGCATTTTGATAAGATGCATATGACACTGTCCGATCTTTCTTATGAGCATCAACTTTCATTGCCATCCAACCCTCAAAGTATTGAGCCGGTAAGCAGCCAGTGAAGGTATTATTAGAAAGGTAGATGATCTGTAATTTTGGAAACCCATAACCTGTTGAAGGTTTCCCCATGTTTCCAAGAAATCTATTAGAGTGCAAAATGAGTATGCTTAAGGTTGGAAGCTTACCCAACCAAAAAGGGAAAACATCAATAATTTTGTTATTCCCTAGATTGAGAAATTCCAAATTTAAGCAATTCTCCATATCTCTTGGCACTGGCCCCTAGTTGATTGTAGCTCATGTCCATCATCACTAAATTGCACCTATTTTTTCCAACTTAGGAATTGGTCCATTAAAGCTGTTGTTATGCAGATTTAACACGATAAATTACCCACACCAACCAAATTAGCCAAGCATTGTGGAACCATACCGCTTAAATTATTATTACCTATATCAAAGATCTCAAGGTTGAAAAGATTGCACATCTTTGCTGGTAATTCTCCTGAAAATTCATTGTTCGAAAGGAGGTAGTACTCGAGGGAAGAGTTTGCAGAAGGGATAGGAAGTGATCCCGACAAATTGTTATTAGAAAGGTTCAAAAACCCTAGTTTTTCCATACTATTGTTCAGGAACCATCGTGGAACCTCACCTGACATGGCATTGGACGACAAATCAAGCTCCTTAAGGTCTTGACACGGTAACAGCAAAGGAAAGCTTCTTAAGTTGCATGAAGCAAGACTTAATAGTCGAAGTTTTGACCAAGGTGTAATGCTATTACCTATGATAGATGAAAAACTGTTATACGATAAGTTTAGCCCTTCTAAATTTTGAAGTTGGAAAAAATCGTCCAAATGTATTTTCCCGCTGAAATCGTTTGAATCAAGCTCAAGAGCTTCAAGGTTCATGAGATGAGAAATTGTTCTGGGAATTTGGCCAGAAAATCTGTTGGATGAAAGATAAACTTCCGATAACTTAGTGAGCCTCAATAGATGAGGGAAGATTTCACCAGTAAGCTGATTGTCAGATAGATCTATCGCTTCAAGCTTAGTGAGGTTTGACAATGAAGGGGGTACCTGACCTTGCAATTTATATTCGTAAAGATAAAGATACTGCAAGGAAGTCAATCTTGAGAGGGAATCAGGTATTGAGGATGATATCTCCACGTAGGGAAGACCGATTCTTTTTAATTTGATTAGACTCTGCACCAAGTCCCTTAGACTAGGATTCTTGAGTGTCAACTGATTGTTAGACAAATCAAGACCAGACAAGTTGGTTAGGTTTAGAATTTCAAATGGGATCTGTCCCGAAAAGTTTGAATCAGTTAGTCTGAGACTTTCTAATCGAGAAAGATTGCTTATTGCAGAAGGAATTTTAGAGTACCGGAAGTCATTGAATGTAAGATCGAGACTTCGCAAGTGACTAAGCTTGAAGATGCTGCTGGTGGAATTGATGGAACCTGAGAGACAACTGCTGAAAAGGTCAAGACCAATCACATATCTGCTATGCTCATCACACCTTACACCATCCCATTTACAACAATCTACATTTTTCCCTTTGATTGTCCATGATTTCAGATGTATTCCGAGATCAGGATGAGGGATACACGAGTCGTTATAAAAGGTGGTCTTGAACTCCAACAAGGCATCTCTCTCCTTTTCGTGGCACCTGGGCTGCACTTTACTATTGAAAGAGTGAGAGTGAGAGTGAGGAATAATAGTAAACAATAGAAGAAGAGAGTAATAATGGTAAATTGGAAAGAGAGGGGGATTCCATTGGAGAAACGATGGAATTTGCCGACATGAAAGAAGACTATGGAATGGGAAAACTTAGAGACTATATTATATGATTGTGTTTCTAATTCACATATGTTATACACGGTAAAAAATCAACAAATTGGCCGGCTAGCTCTTTCTTTTTTTTTCGTTCTTCTTTTGGCCATTGCCGGCTAGCTCTTCTTGGATAAAATTACTGCCACTTGCATGCACAATTGATCAAGTTGGCAATTTAAGGTCAAGGTGAAAATGACTTCAACCAATAAAAGGCATCCAAGCAACCCATTAATTAAATAAGGAAGAAGACTTGAATCAACTTGTAATGGACGGCAAACTTCTCCCTCAAATTTGCGTGAATTCCAGCTGCAAAAAGGAGATGATATACTACAAATATTCTACGTATCTCTCACCGTAAATTGCCTTAGATAGTCCAGGAAGTCGACTAAGTCAAAAAGTTTGATAAATTGACCAACGAACACCCAATTAAAATCAACTAAACAAGTCACTAAGTAGTAAATTTTTGACTATAAAAGACCTTAAACAACTTGCAAGGAAAAACCAGCCAACTTCTTCCCAACTTCACCGTATATTGTATCAATATATTAGACACAATATTACACATCCTTGCCTTGGAGAATTCTAGATGTAGACCATTCAACCTACTTGTTCAGCTTGTCTCCTTGAACTTATCAATTAAGCATTATAATTAACCAAACAACAATTAAAATTTCTTTTTGTAACGGACAAACATATATAGCTGAAAAATTAAACTCAATATATTACAAATCTTTCTGTTCTTTTCTCCGTGAAATACTTGGAACAATTAGACAAAAATTTCAACAAACAAAAACAATTAAATTTCCTCTTGAAACCACGATTGCTCTAGAAAGATCAAGCTTAGACTAGTCAAACAAATTGCTCCAATTGGCTTGAATTCACCGTAGCTTCACTAGAAATTAGACGATTAAGAGGAAAAAAAAAAATCAACACAGATTCCTCTCTCTTAACCGTGAACAGCCTAGAATTCTCTAGGATTAGAATAGTCAACAAAATACAAACAATTTGATCTACAAGCTCCAATAAGACTTCACTAAATTGACACATAAGTAACAACTTGTAGACTTTAAAAACTCATCCTTCAAACAATCTTGAAACCAACCTTTCAAATGCCTACAAACTTCCGTAAAAAGCCATCCCCAATCACACACACACACACATATATATCAACGTCAACCTGTTCCATACGACTTGTCATTAAGAATTTTAAATAACAAAACAACAAAACAATTATTCCTATAAGCCAACCATAACCTCTATATATATAAGTCAACAAACACATCCTACTTTTCTAATTCTTTTCCAAACCGTGCAGGCTCACTCCCCATAAAACAAAACATAACAAACCAAGCAATACTTTTCCCACAAAATTCAACCGTGAAGTTCACTTAAAAGACCAAACAAACACGAACAAAACAACACTCCTCCTTTTCTTTTATTAACAGTAAACCCCATAGCTACATCAAACCAAAAACAACATAAACAAAGTTTAGACACATACGAATCCAATATTAACTGTGAGCTTCAAGGAGGGAAAAGCATCCAATAGAATAATACAAACAAGCTCCAAATGTCAAGTTCTAAAGGTAAAATTTATCCAATTTAATTAAGCTTATTCATAGAATTGATCTACTCACAATCCTAATTTTAAAATTAGGTTCAATCACTTATAAGGGGAGATATTTGTTTTTTCTATTGTATCATCTTCTATTATAATTAAGAAAATAAGTTTTACTCAACTATATGTGTTTATAAAAAGGTTATGATATATATTCCTATCCTCACACTCACAACAAGAAAACTGGCTTTTAGAGACATAAATTTAGCGATGGAAAAGATAAAACAAATTATATTTCTATAAATAAATTTAACAATGGTGGTTTTTTTGATTGAAATGTATGTTTAGAGATTGAATTTTCGTCTTTAAAGCCCAGTTTCCTATAATGACTTAATCTGCATTTTATTGTAAGAGTGAGAATATTAAACAAATGAGAAAAGATACAGTAAGATGGGAAAAAGAAAATGAGGACTCCATATAGAAATTGAAAAATCCCTAAATACTAAAATTAAAATAGGGAAAAATATAATTAGGTTTGTATTAATTATGGGTAAATTTAAACTTTAACATTTAATTTAGGATAATAACAAGATATATAGTTTAGTAACAATAAAATGCAAATTCACATGATAAATTAGTAAATGAATTAAAATAGACACTACAAATTTTTAATTTACCAATTTGAGCTAACTTAATTGGATAGATCATTATGCTAAATTAAATATTTATAAGTCAAACTCCCTAATTTCTTATTTAATTTGTCTAATGATAATTAAATTAAATCCTTAATTTAGGATGCCCATCATCAAGAGCTAGCTAGATAGTTAGAAAGGAATTAGTTTTAAGAAAAGCGGGTTTCTTTAACTAGGTGGCATAATTAATAAATAAGATGAATCTTTAGTAAAGTAAATACCATTTCTTTTCATCTAAAACCCTACAAAAGCCACTCTCACAATCTTTTACATTCTTTATTTGTAAGACAACATTCTAACATTTCAAAAACCTACTTTTATTCTCTCTTTTTCAGTAGAAAAATAAACCTTCCATCTTCATCTTTAACCCCCAAAACCCATAAAAACCTATATCAACTACAAGAGGATAATAGGTAATCCATTTCAACAAACCATACCTACTTTATACCCTTTTTAAACTATACTAATCTCTATAAATTTCCTTGTTATCATTAGGTATTCTTGGAGATTAAAGAAGATTATGATTTGGGTTGGGAGGACTAGGAGCTTCAACAACAAATTTGTAGTAGAAGTAGTAGTTGTGGGATTGAAGAAATTGTTGATTCGACTTTGTCTTTCTAGTAGGTAAATTTTAGATCATGTTGAAATTGCTTGTTTTTTTGGTGATGTTGATAATTTCTGAACTCTGAAATTTTAGATTAAACATATTCATGAGGCCATTTTTATAAATTGATACTTGGATGATATGATTTATGCATAGTATATGGGTAAAATTGGTATTATTTGATAGATAAAATAAGAAGCATGTTATATTCATAGATCTAAATTTAGAATACATTTTTGTGTCATTTTTATATAATATAAATATATTATGTAATATGAAAATTTATGTTTATAATTGAAAATTACAAAATTAGCTTGGAAATTGATATTTAGGCACTAGAAACATATCATAATGTGTTGATGTAATCCCCCAAATTTTACGTAACTTAATTTTAATAAATATTATAAATGTAATATAGAATTATATAGAATATTTGGAACAAATAGTAAAAATCACTCCAAATTTTTCTCGATTTCTAAAATGTTAAAGTACAACTGAATTTGATTATAATTAGAAAGATTAAAAATCTCTATTAATAAATTTTTTCAAAATACAAACTGAACTTCTATGATATTAAATAATATAAAACGATGATAAAGCAATTGTTAATATAAAGTTACTGAATTCTTTTTCCTTAAGTTCAATACTTAGAAAATAAATCCTACGCTTGTTAAATAATGAAATAATAGTATTCAAGCTACTATTAATCTATTAATAATATATCGAGTAGCCCTACATAAATATAAGTTTATAATTTATTAGTGACTAAATGATTTTAATTAGTTATTAATCAAATAATAATCAAATAAATAAATGAATGAATAAATAAATAAATAAATAAAGAAGAGGAACCAAACGTGCATAATGGAATTCATGCTGGAACAAAAGACACAGAATGCTGCCGTTCTTTCCACGCGCAGAGCAGGACTTTCTCCACGTATAGCAACATACACGAACAGCACGGCAATTCCTTCCACGCACAGAATGGATTTCCATGGAACAAAACAAAAATATATAAATAAACAAATAGATAGAAAACGATGCAAATGTAAGCCATCGCTGGAATTGAAAAATTCTACATGTAATCAAATTTCACATAATACTTCACGATGGAGTTAAAACCATGAACAAAGGAATAATCAATTTCCACGGAGCAGAGAAGCCTAGCGCGTGCTGCAGGATTCCTTCGAGCGAGATTGAGTCCCCCTGCACGCGCAAGCAGCCTCTTTTCACACACGACAGCAGCGATCGATCGAGCGGCTTCCATGCACCACACACAGACAAGCTGCTGGACTTATGCACCACACATCCTTCACGTGGAACAGAGGATGTAAAACAGAGTTTCAAGAAGCCGCTGGAAATTATAACCACCGCTGGAATTGGAACATAGCTAGAACCAATTGGAAATCACGGTTGGAAATCCACGCATCACCAGCACCACAATTTCAACGGGAACAGAGGACAAGTCGGCTGAGGCAGTGGACCATGCGGCAAGAATTTCCACGCACACTGAATAAAGGATGCTCACTACTGGAATTGGACGGGCAGAAGTTACACCACGATAGCAATTGTTTTCCTCCGCTATCGAGCTTCACGCGAGTCCACACGCTGGGACAAGGACAACACCTCCACGGCTCAGCAGGAGATTCAGAGCCGCAGTTCAGGTCCAACCAATTGCTTAGTTTAAACTCATATTCCACTTGATAAAGACACTCCAACCAATTACAAAAACCCAGCATATAATCAACATTAAATATACAAAATTTTCCAGCAAAAACAAACCATAAAACAACTACAATTGGGGCTTCAATTACCGTGGAAACAGAGTAGGTAATATCGGCTGCAGGGGAATTACAGCTGTTCTATGTCCAACTTTGATCTAACTTTGAGCTCCAATATTCAACATGAAAATGACATATAACCCAATACAAACACTCCACTTGTAATCAACATTTAATGCCAAGAATCTCAACTCAAAAATGCAACAAAAACAGATCCAATTGGTCTAGAAAAGTCAGCAAACAGTAGCTGCAGCAGTAGGATTCAACCAAGGAAACTGCAGCAGAAACTTCAACTTTCAACCTTAGATTTGGTCCGATTTTTGACCCGATTTTTGTGCAACTTGAGCTCCTAATTTACACACATAAACACCCTTAATTAACTACCAAACAAACACAATTAATGGCCCTAGAAATTAGCCACAAATTTCACACAAATTCATCCAAAATTCGCCCTTAAATTCGCATGAAATTCCACCAGAGAAAACAACAGCAGAAATCTACTTTTTCAAGTCCAAAATACCCTCCTATGCACCTAAATCTTAGCCTAACATTTGTATACATATATAAGCTTAAGTTGGCTACAAAACCAACTCAAATTCTCCCCAAACACAACTCAAAAATCTACCCCAAAAAGCTACCACGAATTTCATATTTTCCCCTTCTTGCTCACTTGTTCAAATTTGTTTCAACACTTCAAAAATAAAGTATCACCCTTGTTTATATCCTATAACCCTACCCGAACATCGATACGCATCAACACAATTGAAACCCCACTCTAATTAATCCAAACAACACTAAAGAGCAAGCTAGATAACCTTGGTTCTTCATAGATTCAAGTTGGAATTTAGATACAACAAAATCATCACTTTCATCAAGAGGAACTAAACCCCATCTATCATCCAAACAAGGTAAGAATCATATTAATTCAAGTGTTCATTTTGTTTGTCTTTAGAAATTATTTTATAAACTTACCAAAATAGATCTAACCATATATTTGTGTAATTTAGACTATTTAGTGTAAATACATCAACTTGAAGATTTCTAAGTGTAGAAATTCAAGTCTTAGAAAGGAAAAACCAAAACCATACTTAAACACAACAAAGCTAAGTTGAAATTTAAATAACTTATGTATATACCTAGGAAGAATGAATAAACTGTATTGATGTGTTTGTTTTAAGATAAAAACGACCTATCCAATGGAGAGAACACGAAAAATCCTATGAAATCGACTACTCATTTGTTAAAAACGGATAAGAAACGAATTAGATATTGCAAAAACAAAATTTAAATTTCTGCTGCCAGACTTGTGCGAACAGAGCAGACTGTTCTTGCCTTTTTCATGTCCTTAATGACTTTGTTTGATAAAAATAACACCACTAATGGATTGTACTCGGAAAATACTATGAAAACGACTGTTTATTCGTCAAAAACGGATTAGAAATGAGTTAGATATGATCAAAACAAGTTTTGACTACAATTGTTAAAATTTACTTGAAGTCTATGCATGTATTGCATAAATTTAAAAATTGTACAGATGTTTTTCCTTGAAAAATAATTTCACTACTACAAAGTACTCTTCGAGTACTACCAAATCGACTATTTATACAACGAAATCGGATTTAAAACAAGAAAGAAATCGCAAGTAGAAATTCACTCAGTTCCACTTTTAAACCAACGTCAATCTTACTGTTATTCCCATAAGCATAACTATGATTATTGCTATAGTCAGTATTGTTGATATTTTCATCACGAGTCATTAAGATTATTTATACTGTTATTTTTACATTAAGGTTACTATATTTGTATTTATTACTAATTCTATTTTTACATTAAGGTTACTATATTTACATTTTCAATAATTCTATTGTTAGTTTGCCACTACTATTATTATCTATTAATAGTATGAAGATAGTTGCTAATATTATACTTGTATTTATTACTAATATTGATATTGACTTTTCAAAACTAATATTATTGATAATTTTATGATATTAAACTTAGTTTGTTTTATAATAGAAATAAAAATTTAAGTATAATAAAAAGTTGATATATCTAAACTCCGTAGACATACGATTTTATAAGTTTGGAAGATATAGATACTAGAACATACCCGTAAATAAATAAAAATATTAACTTAAGAGACAGATAAGGTTGACAGGCAAAGAATTATTAAATAAAAATCTTCTACTACATACAGTAAGACTTAAGGAAAAGACAAACTCCTTAATTAATAATATAGATATCAAGAGAAACAAAATACAGATAAATATCATTTACTATAGGGATTAAAACCTTAATAAAAACTGTATCAATTACCGATACAGAATAGTTCGTCACCTATAAGGATTCAATTAAATATTGAACGATAGAATAATTAATAAAACGGACTTAATTTAATATCCGACGATAGAGATCAACACCTTTAAATTATAGGAAGACTTCTCTTACAGAAATAATCCAATAATAAATCTCTGTTATTTCCTTTCATAGGAAAATAGATCAATTCCGGACTGCCAGTAGCTTAGCGAGGACCACAGGTGAGGGAATTCTGATGATCTACTATTTGCTTGTGATTGCTACTGCTTGCTGTTATGTTGATTGTATTGCTTGTATGGAATGACTGATTGATATGAGTGTTATCATCCGCATGATCACCTGCATAAATGGATAAAGATAATTATTCGACTAAACTAATTGGATATACTCGTCGCATGTGCTTGATCCCCTTGTAGGAAATGTCCCAATTTTGAAAACAAAAGTATTTTGAAATGTATTTTAAAGAAATCCGACTTGGAATATTCCAGGTTATTTTTATATCCTTTGGAAAAGGAAGAATTTATACTAAAGAGTTTATGAGATAAACATGGGACATTTCCGAGTATTGTTGTGACAGTGGATGTGGCCTGAATTTGGGTCCACTGGTCACTTGGCGATAGATGTTACCTGAATTTGGGTCTATCCGCCGGATTCACCTTTATAGGTGATGGTTCTTTTTGGCAGTAGATGTTACCCGAGTCGGGGTCTACTTGTGCGATTCACCATAGATTGGTGATGGATTGTAAGAATGACCATTAAATTGGCATTATATATATTTAAATATGAACCAGCGTAAATCACGTGAACACGTTGGGGAATATTTGTTGTTACCAATGGCGGTTAAGCATTGGGTGAGTCTGGATGGACGAAACCACCAGGCAGCCTCGTACGGTTAAGGCGAGGTGTCCCATGCGGGTAAGTATGGGAGACAACTGAAGTGTAGACAGGTAAATCTACATCGTCTATGGTTCCGGACCCCCATAGATGTGTTGCTTGCATTCATTACGTATGCATTCATATTGCGTATAGATAGATTTGCATGAGTGTATAATTAATGTTTGATAACTTGCGTGACCGGTAGTAGTGAGGAATGAACTCACTGAGCCCGTGGTTCGCTCACCCCCCTACAGTTTTTGTGCAGGATATTACTAGCTGGGATTGGGCTAGGAATGTGTGAAGAGAGCTTCTCCAACAAACTTTATTGAAGATAGAGATATAGGATATGGAAACTTAGAATGTAAATGATGAATTTTGAATTTTGTATGTTGTAGTTTGGAAACCCAATTTCACTATTTGGTGGGGGATACCGATTCTCTGCGATCTTGGTGGAAATTGGAAAAATTCCATAGTTGAAATACTGTAATATATTTATTTGTATGATAAATATTTATAAAGAAATAGAGTCTTGTATACTCTGACATACAAGACGGCTCTCATGTTACGGGTGCACACGTGATATGATAGCTTTAGATAAATCCTGTTAGGCCCCCATTTAGAGTCGTGACAGAAGTGGTATCAGAGCCTAGGTTGTCAGAGATAGGAGCAACCTACCAAATGTGAGATTGGGTAGAACCTGGGTAGATAAACTAAGTTGATAAATTAAAAGATGTAGACGTCTAGACTATATATATATTTATATATTATAAGTATCATATGGGCATATATTGTCCACAAAGATGTAAATGACAAAATCTTACATCTCATTCTAATGTCGAAAGACATTACAACCCAAACTAGAAGCCAAACCACAAGCTTCTAGGCTCATTAAATCTAAGTTAGCAAGATCACGAAATATATCTCTTCCCCTCCTCATATAAACTAGAATTGACGAAGAAACTCAATAGCTATAGGTAAGTGAACATGACACTTCAGAAGAAATATCAGTTATATTTCCAAATATACTATAGTTTTACAAGAACCCCTCTGGCAATATACTAGAAAGTTGGATAATATATTAAGGAGATGAAATGAAAAATAGGACTTTCTCCAATGGTTATGGTATTATTGGTGAAAACAGAAAAGATGATTCTTGATTTCGGTATATTTGGAGTTGTGACAGAAGCATGAATATGCAACATAGAATGTTATAAATTCATATAAGACAAAGGTAATAAAATATACCTAACTCAATAATACTAATAATAATAAAGAAATGGTGTATAGCTAAGAAATTATTGAAATCTTCAAATAAAATGAATAGCTTAAGTACGCTATTAAATAGATTTTTGGAAAACTTAGAAATAAAGTATAACTTAAAACTATATAGTAACCTAATTCCTTTTCTAGGTAATTGTTGACAACAGAAGGTGCAATGCTTCCCGACTTCATTAAATCGAATAAATTCTTTAAGGGAAGGAAGAATGATCCTGACAAAACTGAAGATTGGCTAGCCCAAATTGAACGCTCCTTTGAGGCATATGAAGTCCCAGAACACTTGAGAGTAACTTATGGAACTTTTATGTTAAGGAAGATGCAAGGATATGGTGGGACACCAAGAAGAACACAATGCCTCAAACAATCACTTGGGATGCCTTCAGACAAGAATTTTTGAAAGAATACATCCCTGCTAGCCTTTGTCATCAATTATTTGTCGAACTGTTTACCCTGCAAAGAGGAAAAAGGAGTATTAATGAATATGAAAGTGAACTTAGAAGACTGATGCAATATGCTCCTCATAGACTAAGAAACGACGAAGCTTGGCAAATATATATTTAAAAATGGATTAGACTCGGAAACTCGGACTAAGTTAGAAGAGCATGAGCTACAGACATATGTTGAAAACGTGGAAAGGGCAAGAGTCATAGAATATGCTAAGGAAAATTTTTGGAAAGGAAAAATGAGAAAACTATGGAAACGACAATAAAAACCAAGAATCAACCAAGAACAATCATGAAAACAATAAATGCTCAAGATTGCAGAAGGATAAACTTGCAGTGATAAGGCCTTACCATATCAAATGTTGGAGGTGTAGTAAAGAGCATCGTCCTCAAAAATGCCCAGAATTAAAAGGCAAATGCTCGTATTGCGGAAAAGTTGGGCATAAAGCGAAGCACTGTTTTAAGAGAAGAAATGTCATGAGATGTAATCTGTGTGGAAAACAAGGACATGATATTTCCTCATGTTATTACAAATGATTAGACTAGCTAATTAATAGGAAACCAGTAGAAGTATGGTAATCAGAAATATCCAATAAAGGATTTGTACAACTTACTATCATGTCTTAGAGAATATCAAAATTACTTGTACTGAAATCAGTATATAATGATATGAAATGTTGATGATTATGATGATATGAAAGTGTGTAAAAGGTATTGTGGAAAACTAGAAGAAGCTCTAGTCTTTATTTTACTATGATTGACTGAAATAACATATAAATGTGAGACGAAACGAACAATGAGATATCAAATATATTACCAATGTATTTTACGTTGGTATTCGAATATGAAAATATTTGGAGAATTATTACAACATATGTGATGATAAGAATAGAAGAATTATTCGTTGATGACTCCATAAGACAGATATCTTACTAGAGGTATTACAGTAATCACTAGTGAAGAAACCTAAGACAACTGCGAAAGAATGAAATGGAATAGATGATCATATTTTCTCTACTGTAATGATTCTATGGGGCAAGCCAACATTAAATTAGTAATTATGAATCATACTTTTGGAGACAATGGATTAATCAACGAGAGAAGTCTTGTAATTCAAATGATGAATATACCTATAGTCAATGGTTTCATAAGCAATTATGAAGTTTCTGTTCTTGATCCTTTAGAATTATTATCCTACAGATATCATAGAAAATAAGGCGTTTACGAGAGATATAAGAAAGAAATTTTGTTGATGTTATACAATCACTCGAAAGAATAGGGAACACTTTTAATAGTTTGACTGTTGTAGAAATATAAGACTATAGATACGAGCTAAATGTCTACAGTAGAATAAGTTCCGAATACGAAATTCTCTAAGAATTTAGATAAACCCCTACAAGTTTCGAGGACGAAACTTTTCTTAAGGGGGGGAGGATGTAATCCCCCAAATTTTACGTAACTTAATTTTAATAAATATTATAAATGTAATATAATTATATAGAATATTTGGAACAAATAGTAAAAATCACTCCAAATTTTTCTCGATTTCTAAAATGTTAAAGTACAACTGAATTTGATTATAATTAGAAAGATTATTAAAATCTCTATTAATAAATTTTTTCAAAATACAAACTGAACTTCTATGATATTAAATAATATAAAACGATGATAAAGCAATTGTTAATATAAAGTTACTGAATTCTTTTTCCTTAAGTTCAATACTTAGAAAATAAATCCTACGCTTGTTAAATAATGAAATAATAGTATTCAAGCTACTATTAATCTATTAATAATATATATCGAGTAGCCCTACATAAATATAAGTTTATAATTTATTAGTGACTAAATGATTTTAATTAGTTATTAATCAAATAATAATCAAATAAATAAATGAATGTTAAATAAATAAATAAATAAAGAAGAGGAACCAAACGTGCATAATGGAATTCATGCTGGAACAAAAGACACAGAATGCTGCCGTTCTTTCCACGCGCAGAGCAGGACTTTCTCCACGTATAGCAACATACACGAACAGCACGGCAATTCCTTCCACGCACAGAATGGATTTCCATGGAACAAAACAAAAATATATATAAATAAACAAATAGATAGAAAACGATGCAAATGTAAGCCATCGCTGGAATTGAAAAATTCTACATGTAATCAAATTTCACATAATACTTCACGATGGAGTTAAAACCATGAACAAAGGAATAATCAATTTCCACGGAGCAGAGAAGCCTAGCGCGTGCTGCAGGATTCCTTCGAGCGAGATTGAGTCCCCCTGCACGCGCAAGCAGCCTCTTTTCACACACGACAGCAGCGATCGATCGAGCGGCTTCCATGCACCACACACAGACAAGCTGCTGGACTTATGCACCACACATCCTTCACGTGGAACAGAGGATGTAAAACAGAGTTTCAAGAAGCCGCTGGAAATTATAACCACCGCTGGAATTGGAACATAGCTGGAACCAATTGGAAATCACGGTTGGAAATCCACGCATCACCAGCACCACAATTTCAACGGGAACAGAGGACAAGTCGGCTGAGGCAGTGGACCATGCGGCAAGAATTTCCACGCACACTGAATAAAGGATGCTCACTACTGGAATTGGACGGGCAGAAGTTACACCACGATAGCAATTGTTTTCCTCCGCTATCGAGCTTCCACGCGAGTCCACACGCTGGGACAAGGACAACACCTCCACGGCTCAGCAGGAGATTCAGAGCCGCAGTTCAGGTCCAACCAATTGCTTAGTTTAAACTCATATTCCACTTGATAAAGACACTCCAACCAATTACAAAAACCCAGCATATAATCAACATTAAATATACAAAATTTTCCAGCAAAAACAAACCATAAAACAACTACAATTGGGGCTTCAATTACCGTGGAAACAGAGTAGGTAATATCGGCTGCAGGGGAATTACAGCTGTTCTATGTCCAACTTTGATCTAACTTTGAGCTCCAATATTCAACATGAAAATGACATATAACCCAATACAAACACTCCACTTGTAATCAACATTTAATGCCAAGAATCTCAACTCAAAAATGCAAAAAACAGATCCAATTGGTCTAGAAAAGTCAGCAAACAGTAGCTGCAGCAGTAGGATTCAACCAAGGAAACTGCAGCAGAAACTTCAACTTTCAACCTTAGATTTGGTCCGATTTTGACCGATTTTTGTGCAACTTGAGCTCCTAATTTACACACATAAACACCCTTAATTAACTACCAAACAAACACAATTAATGGCCCTAGAAATTAGCCACAAATTTCACACAAATTCATCCAAAATTCGCCCTTAAATTCGCATGAAATTCCACCAGAGAAAACAACAGCAGAAATCTACTTTTTCAAGTCCAAAATACCCTCCTATGCACCTAATCTTAGCCTAACATTTGTACATATATAAGCTTAAGTTGGCTACAAAACCAACTCAAATTCTCCCCAAACACAACTCAAAAATCTACCCCAAAAAGCTACCACGAATTTCATATTTTCCCCTTCTTGCTCACTTGTTCAAATTTGTTTCAACACTTCAAAAATAAAGTATCACCCTTGTTTATATCCTATAACCCTACCCGAACATCGATACGCATCAACACAATTGAAACCCCACTCTAATTAATCCAAACAACACTAAAGAGCAAGCTAGATAACCTTGGTTCTTCATAGATTCAAGTTGGAATTTAGATACAACAAAATCATCACTTTCATCAAGAAGGAACTAAACCCCATCTATCATCCAAACAAGGTAAGAATCATATTAATTCAAGTGTTCATTTTGTTTGTCTTTAGAAATTATTTTATAAACTTACCAAAATAGATCTAACCATATATTTGTGTAATTTAGACTATTTAGTGTATAAATACATCAACTTGAAGATTTCTAAGTGTAGAAATTCAAGTCTTAGAAAGGAAAAACCAAAACCATACTTAAACAACAACAAAGCTAAGTTGAAATTTAAATAACTTATGTATATACCTAGGAAGAATGAATAAACTGTATTGATGTTTGTTTTAAGATAAAAACGACCTATCCAGTGGAGAGAACACGAAAAATCCTATGAAATCGACTACTCATTTGTTAAAAACGGATAAGAAACGAATTAGATATTGCAAAAACAAAATTTAAATTTCTGCTGCCAGACTTGTGCGAACAGAGCAATGTTCTTGCCTTTTTCATGTCCTTAATGACTTTGTTTGATAAAAATAACACCACTAATGGATTGTACTCGGAAAATACTATGAAAACGACTGTTATTCGTCAAAAACGGATTAGAAATGAGTTAGATATGATCAAAACAAGTTTTGACTACAATTGTTAAAATTTACTTGAAGTCTATGCATGTATTGCATAAATTTAAAAATTGTACAGATGTTTTTCCTTGAAAAAAATTTCACTACTACAAAGTACTCTTCGAGTACTACCAAATCGACTATTTATACAACGAAATCGGATTTAAAACAAGAAAGAAATCGCAAGTAGAAATTCACTCAGTTCCACTTTTAAACCAACGTCAATCTTACTGTTATTCCCATAAGCATAACTATGATTATTGCTATAGTCAGTATTGTTGATATTTTCATCACGAGTCATTAAGATTATTTATACTGTATTTTTACATTAAGGTTACTATATTTGTATTTATTACTAATTCTATTTTTACATTAAGGTTACTATATTTACATTTTCAATAATTCTATTGTTAGTTTGCCACTACTATTATTATCTATTAATAGTATGAAGATAGTTGCTAATATTATACTTGTATTTATTACTAATATTGATATTGACTTTTCAAAACTAATATTATTGATAATTTTATGATATTAAACTTAGTTTTTTTATAATAGAAATAAAAATTTAAGTATAATAAAAAGTTGATATATCTAAACTCCGTAGACATACGATTTTATAAGTTTGGAAGATATAGATACTAGAACATACCCGTAAATAAATAAAAATATTAACTTAAGAGACAGATAAGGTTGACAGGCAAAGAATTATTAAATAAAAATCTTCTACTACATACAGTAAGACTTAAGGAAAAGACAAACTCCTTAATTAATAATATAGATATCAAGAGAAACAAAATACAGATAAATATCATTTACTATAGGGATTAAAACCTTAATAAAAACTGTATCAATTACCGATACAGAATAGTTCGTCACCTATAAGGATTCAATTAAAGTATTGAACGATAGAATAATTAATAAAACGGACTTAATTTAATATCCGACGATAGAGATCAACACCTTTAAATTATAGGAAGACTTCTCTTACAGAAATAATCCAATAATAAATCTCTGTTATTTCCTTTCATAGGAAAATAGATCAATTCTGGACTGCCAGTAGCTTAGCGAGGACCACAGGTGAGGGAATTCTAATGATCTACTATTTGCTTGTGATTGCTACTGTTTGCTGTTATGTTGATTGTATTGCTTGTATGGAATGACTGATTGATGTGAGTGTTATCATCCGCATGATCACCTGCATAAATGGATAAAGATAATTATTCGACTAAACTAATTGGATATACTCGTCGCATGTGCTTGATCCCCTTGTAGGAAATGTCCCAATTTTGAAATCAAAAGTATTTCGAAATGTATTTTAAAGAAATCCGACTTGGAATATTCCAGGTTGTTTTTATATCCTTTGGAAAGGAAGAATTTTATACTAAAAGAGTTTATGAGAAACATGGGACATTTCGAGTATTGTTGTGACAGTGGATGTGGCCTGAATTTGGGTCCACTGGTCACTTGGCGATAGATGTTACCTGAATTTGGGTCTATCCGCCGGATTCACCTTTATAGGTGATGGTTCTTTTTGGCAGTAGATGTTACCCGAGTCGGGGTCTACTTGTGCGATTCACCATAGATTGGTGATGGATTGTAAGAATGACCATTAAATTGGCATTATATATTTAAATATGAACCAACGTAAATCACGTGAACACGTTGGGGAATATTTGTTGTTACCAATGGCGGTTAAGCATTGGGTGAGTCTGGATGGACGAAACCACCAGGCAGCCTCGTACGGTTAAGGCGAGGTGTCCCATGCGGGTAAGTATGGGAGACAACTGAAGTGTAGACAGGTAAATCTACATCGTCTATGGTTCCGGACCCCCATAGATGTGTTGCTTGCATTCATTACGTATGCATTCATATTGCGTATAGATAGATTTGCATGAGTGTATAATTAATGTTTGATAACTTGCGTGACCGGTAGTAGTGAGGAATGAACTCACTGAGCCCGTGGTTCGCTCACCCCCTTACAGTTTTTGTGCAGGATTATTACTAGCTAGGATTGGGCTAGGAATGTGTGAAGAGAGCTTCTCCAACAACCTTATTGAAGATAGAGATATAGGATATGGAAACTTAGAATGTAAAATAGATGAATTTTGAATTTTGTATGTTGTAGTTTGGAAACCCAATTTCACTATTTGGTGGGGGATACCGATTCTCTGCGATCTTGGTGGAAATTGGGAAAAATCAGATTCCATAGTTGAGATATTGTTATATATTATATCATTTGTATGATAAACATTTATAAATAAATAGAGTCTTGTACACTCTGACAGACAAGACGGTTATCATGTTACGGGTGCACACGTGATATGATGGCTTTAGATAAATCCTGTTAGGCCCCCATATTAGAGTCGTGACAGTTGAAACCATGTATAAATGTTACGATCATTATATATTATGTTATAAATGTGTTTAGTATGATTTATATAGCCTATGATGATTTTAGAGTTATGAAATTTGCCTTACAATTCCTTATTTTACTTTGCCTTGAAAAATTTAGGAAAAAATATCAAATGATTTTATTTTTACACGAAATTTTGAGGAAAGGATGTCAATAAGTGTATATTGGATCTAGAAATTTTTAGAATTTTTGAAGGTCTTTTAATATTGTTTTTATGTTTTTCTTTCTCGGGTGCATTGTGTAAAATGTTATTTGAACCAAACCTAGTCTAAACGCTAAACTGGTAAGTTTTTCTCCTTTTTAAACGAATCTTCATTGTATCGATAGCCTAGGATTCTTGTATAGTGTGTTGAACTGAATCAGGCTGAAATCATGCAAAATATTGGTGAACTAGTTCAAAAACGAACCGGTACACAGACTCTCCCGTGTTTCCAACCCTATTTCTTTGTTAAATCGTGTACTCTGACTTTAATTAAATTTAATAATTATTAAACTAGCTTGATTAAAGTGTAATTAGTTATAATTAGTCAATTTAGACATTTTGATTTATTAGGCTTTTTGTTAATTTAAAATTAGATATATTTATATATATATATAGTTTAATGGGCTAAATTAGGTTAATTAGGTACAAAAGCACTTTTAATTATAAAAATGGGTAAATGAATATGGTATGGGCCTAAATCAATATAAATAAATTATTATGGGCTTTAGTAGCTAAATTTGGCTTAGATAATGGTTTAGGGCTCAAACCATTATATGGGCTTAATCAGATTAATTATGTCAAATCGAGTTATAATAGGTTTTAATTAACTAAATGGGCTTAAAATAGGTGAATAGCAATAAAAGGGCTTTATAGACAATGGGCTATAAAAATTGAATTTGCAATTTACTTAGGACTAAGTGGGCTATAATGACGTAAATTAGCCCAAGTAGTGAAAATAGTATATTTATGGCATAAAAGCCAAATGACTTACATGGGTGTAATATGACTTCTATAAGCTAAAATGAACTTAGAAATAATTTAGGACCAACTTGATTGGTAACTATTTATTTTAGGCCTTGATAACTAAATATGGGCTTATATAACAAATTGTGGTCCAATTTGATTAAGTAAATATAAGTGGGCTTAAATGAATAAACGACATAGAAACATAACCTTATAATCAATAACTTGATTCTAGCAATTTGGGTCTATTATACCTAAATGGGCTAAATCAAATCCTATCATGAATTCCTTAGTCAATTTGTGCCCAAACCTACAAAAATAAAGCTTATGCCTAAACCTATGCCTTATGGACTTAAATTCCATAATAATGGGCCTAATACTCTTACTGATTCAAATTAGGCCTATTTCTAAAATATTTAAGTCCATTATCAATTCCAGGTATTGAAATACCTAATTGGGTTCAAATTCTTCTCATGAGCCTAAAAGCCCTAAAGTACTCTTAATGAGCTTAAATATAAAATTAGAAGGTCCAATAGCTTAATTAGGATCTAAACTAAATTCCATTTGGCTTTAAACCTAATTGTTAGGTCCAATAATCAATATTACTCTAGTTGGATCTAAATGTAAAATAAAACCCAAATCTACGTAATTTAATATCTGTAATTCTTAATGGGCTCAATTTCTAAATCCCAAAGCCTATTATCCTAAAAAGTGAAACATTTAGAAAATTTCTTATTGGGCTTAACTTATGATCCCTAAATGCTTAATACATCCAAATAATAAATTCAATTTCCAAATTTAATGGACTTAGTCTAAACCACCTAAGCCCAATTAACCTAATTGGACCCAATTCAATGATACCTTATACTGATTAATTTCTTTGAACAGGTATTCGATCAACTTATGTGTGATCTATTATCATCCACCAATTCAGTATTAGGTATGCAGTAACATGCATGTTGCTTGGTTATGTTAGGCATCCAAATGAACTAATACTTAAAGATAGTTAAAAATTAAGTGTTGTTTGTGCTTGATCATTCTTAGGCCTGCGCCGAGGGGCAACAACCTTGCTAAGCAATAGCAGCACGATAGTTAGGCGCTTAGGCTATCAAGGATGGTCGGTGAGTACGATAGGGGAATGGTGCATGATAACATCTACTTACATTTAGAAAGAAGTTACATTTGTTTAGTTTAGGATTATAGGATCCGTTAAACCGAACAATGTAATGGAATAAAATAAGTAGTCATGTAATGGCTGTAACCCCTAGACAAAGCTATTACTAGTTAGAGATAGGAGATATAGATATTCGACTTATCTATATCGACTCCTTAAATAGTTGCTGCTACTCAGGACTCCTAGTTTCCTAGTGTGTTGCTAGAGGGTGAGTACTCAATTTATGACTTACTATACCTAAATTAAAAAGATATAAATTATTGATTGTTGCATTGCATTTAGAATACTTGTGTGTGAATCATTACATGTGTGCTTAAGTTGCTATGTACTAGGCTTCGGCTCACTCTTTTTCATTTTCAGGTGACAAAGACGATGATGATTATTATGATGATGAGGGTTATGGTACTGCTTCGAGTATTTCATTAAGGAGTATGGCGATGACTTTAACACGTGATCTAATGCATACACTAGATGTGAGCTGCGTATACTATGATTTGTATAGAGTTAGACAGTCTCCTACTAAGCTTTGGCACTTTATGATGGTTTTTAGTATTCTTATTTGACCTATTTTATACGAGATACTTAGACTCGTTTGATATATTTCCTGATACTTTTGTTTTGGGTATCACGGGATATACAGAGTTGGTTTTGCTCTACTATTTTTATCTGATACTTATATATATATGTATATATATAGGTTAGTCACGAGAGTAACCTTTTTGTGAAAATATTTGTAAAACTTTATTATTTCTGCTGCATTTCAAATGTTTTCAAAATCTAATTGAATGATTTTGGAATTTGATAGCAAATGATCACGATAAGCATATAGTTTAAGGTAGCCTTTATTATAACTCCTAAGTATTACATGTGACGGAATTGAACACATCTTGACCCTGTTGGGGGTGTGACATTTATAAATGGTATCAAAGTAAAGGTTTACCTCTATACATTTGCTAAATCATAATAAACTAGGACACGCTTAAGGCTCGATGAGTTGAGTGTGCGGAATCAAGGGTTTAATTTGATTGATTAGATCTATACCTTCTAGATATAATTGTAAGCAAAAGAATAATTAAAAATATGAATCATATTAGGATTAACTCACTTGACTTAAATTTACTTTCTGTTACTCATTAAAATGAGCTTAATTGAATTTTTTCATGATATTGTGATAATCATTATGTTTTGATGTTGATTTGAAATTGACTTAATTTAAATTGACTAAGTTAAGTAGTTGCGTAAACAACTTGGAGAAACACTAGGTTTTCCCCATTAATCCCTTAATCAAATGACAAGATTGTTGCTAGATGGTATTGCTTGTAAATTGACCTAACTAAAACTTGGCTAAATTAGATAGATGCACAAATAATATAGACAAACACTAAGATAAGGAGGATACTCCATCTCCACCTCTAACTCCACCTCCTCCTACTTCTGTTTCTGGTCTTGCTCCTATACCCTAGTCCCACAAATGCCTCCTATGCCATAGGTTCTAATGGGGGCCCTGGCTTAGATGTATGCTATGTTTAGAGATATGTTTGTTATGATGCAACAGTATCAACAGATGATGTATCGGTAGCAATAGTAGTTCATGCAGCAATATGCTCTACTCAGAGCTAGATAGGATAGGGATAGATACCCATTGTTGGTGGCCGAGGTGGCCAAATCAGACTACTTGAGTTTACTGAGCTTGTTTTGATTTTCAATGGTATGAATATAAACTTACTATTGCTAAGAGTTGGGTCGAGGCGTTAGAGAAAGCTTTTGCTGCTTGTAATGCACCTGATGATAGAAAAGTGAGTTTAGCTGTCTATGTGTTAAAGAGAGATGCTTACAATTGGTGGCATCAAGCTACGGATCAGGTAGAGATGCCTATCACTTGAGTTAGGTTTAAGGATGCATTCTTTGTCAAGTATTTTCCAGCTTCTGTGAGAGAGCATATGATATCAGATTAGCTCAGTTTATGATAGGTAGTGAGATAATTGATGAGTACTATGCTGAGTTTTACAGACTCTTGAGGTTTACTAGAGAGGGATATGATAGAGAATGAAGGTGCAGAAATTCCAAAATGGCTTAAATGTTGAGATTTGGGTGAAGTGAAGTTGTTTTCAGTTCACTACTTTGATTGATTTGGTTGCTAAGGTGAAGATTGTGGAGCAGACTAGACTTGAGTGTAAGATTTTAAGGCTAATAAGTCCGACTGGGCAAGAATCTATATCATCTACTTCTTTCAGTGGTTCTAGAGATGTTGCTAATAATTTTTGGTAAGAGTTCTAGCCTGCAGCAGAGTAAGAAGTAGTTTGTTGGAAAGAGATCTAGATAAAGCTCTACTATGAAGACATCTACTCCTTCTTCTACCTTTGAGAAGAAGTGCACACACTATTTTGGCCCTCATGAGTTGTCCGAGTGTAAGTGGAACCTGCGAGCATGCTTTTCTTACGGACATGAGGGACACAAAGTTTCAGAATGCAAGAATCCTACATTGAGTCCTATCTTTTGTTATATATGTAAGTAGTGTGGAAATTATACATAGGATTGTAAGGAGAGGAAGGGAAATGGATCTGGATCTAGTGTAGTGAAGGGTAGTGGGAAGATGACAGCTAGAGCTTTTGCACTTCAGCAGCATGAGGATACTCCTTCAGATGATACATTCGCAGGTATGCTACTTGTTTCATCGTGACTTACTTATGTATTGATTGATACGAGTGCCACACATGCATGCTTGTCTATAGAGTTTGTATTTGCTTGTAATCTATCACTTGATGTTTTTCCTGATTGTATTATGAGCCCTAATACACCTATGGGTGTTAATTCTATGTTGACTCGTGTATGTAGGAATGTTGATGTTATAGTTTCTGATGTAAATATGCTTATCGATATGCTTATACTTCCCATGACAGACTTTGCTGTAATCTTAGGCATGAATTGGTTAAACTTATATCAAGTCATTGTAGATTGTAATAAGGCAATGTTGAGTTTTTAAATTGGAAAGTGGAAAGGTCATTCATACTCTAGACAGGCAAAGACCAATGAGCATGTATTCAATGGAGTTGTGGGAAAAGCCTATGATAGTAGCAATGAGTGCAGAGGAGATAACAGTTGATATGGTACCAATGGTTAAAGAGTTTGTTAAAGTTTTCCCTAATGATCTACCTGGTTTACCCCCATACCAAGAGATAGAGTTTAGTATTGATTTGATTTTAGGGACATCCCTATATCTAAAGCACCACATAAAATGGTTCCCACTGAGTTAAAAGAGCTTAAGAAGCAATTGCAAGAGTTACAAGATCTTGGCTTTATTTGGCTAAGTATTTCACCATGGGGTGCTGTTGTTTTTTTATGAAGAAAAAAGATAGAAGCATGAGGATACGTATAGATTATTGAGAGTTCAATTAATTTACGATTAAGAACCGATATCCTATGCCATCGATCGATGATTTATTTGATCAATTGCGAGGTGCAATCGTATTCTCTAAGATATGATCAGGCTATCATTAACTCAAGATTAAGCTACAGGATGTACGTAAGATAGCTTTCTGTATGAGATAAGGGTCATAGTCTTGTTTTGATTGAAGTGATTTAGCTTAGATTTTAAAACTTAACATGCTTTGTAGGTATGGACATTACAAGTTCCTTGTCATGCCTTTCAATTTGACTAATGTCCTTATAGCTTTTATGGATCCGATGAATCAAGTAGTGAGGGAATACTTAGATAAATTTGTCATAGTATTCACCGATCATATCCTAATATATTCTAAGAATTAGGAGGAGCATGAGGAACACTTAAGGTTTGTATTTTAGAGATTGAGAGAAAAGAATTTATCTGCTAAATTTAGCAAGTGTAAGTTTTGGCTTGAGGAAGTTCCCTTCGTAGGGCATGTGGTAACGAAGGATGGTGTATTAGTTGATCCTGAGAAGATTAAGGCTATTTACGAACTGGAAAAGACGTATTGGTATAACTAAGATTCGAAGTTTCCTTAGTCTAGCCGATATTACAGGAGATTTGTAGAGGGTTTTTTGAAGATAGTAGCTCTAATGATGAGATTGACTCAAAAGAATGTTAAGTTTGTATGGTTGGATAAGTGTGAAGAAAGTTTCTAAGAGTTGAAATAGAGATTAGTGACAGCACTTGTTCTTGCTTTACTAGTTAGTAGAAAGGAGTTTGTTATATATAGTGATGCCTCCATATAAGGTCTTGGGTGTGTTTTGATGCAAGATGGTAGGGTTATTGCTTATGCCTCAAGACAATTAAATCCACACGAGAGGAATTATCTAGTACATGATTTGGAGTTAGTATTAGTGGTTTTAGCTTTAAAGTTGTGGATAAACTATCTTTTTGGTGAGAAATGCAAGATATATATGGTCTGTTTGGATGGTCTGTTTTTCATCTATATCTATATCTGTATCAAAATTATATGTGTAAATATATTCGATTTGCATCTATGTTTTATTTGTATTTGATCTATTTGACTTTTTCATAAGAATTACCAGCTTTTTTTTTATCTGTATTCATTTCTTGATAAACAATTTGTTAGAAAAAAATTTTAAAAAAGTGTCTTTACCTACCGAAAAAAGCTAGCTAAACAGACCCATATGGATCATAAGAATTTGAAATATATCTTTACAGAGAAAGAGTTGAACATGAGGCAGAGACAAAGGCTTGAGTTGATCAAGGATTATGATGTTGAGATGCTCTATCATCTAGTGAAAGCCAATGCGGTTGCAGATGCATTGAGTAGAAAGAAACAGGTCAGTATGGCAGCCATGATCACATCACAAAGAGAGATATTAGAAGATCTTAGGAGATTGGATATGGAGGTGACCATGAAGCAAGTTAATGTAATGATTGCTAGTTCAAGCTTGCAAACTTCACCACTTGATTAGATCAAACAAAGTCAAAGCAATGATTCAAAGGTTGAAAGGATACTTGGTGATATTCGAAATAGAAGGATGAAAGAATTATGGCTTGATGATGAAGGTATTATTAGATATGAAAATAGATTATATATGCCCACTGTACATGATTTGAGGATGAAGGTAATACAAGAAGCTCACTCATCGGCATATTCTATCCATCCCAGTAGTATAAAAATGTATAAGGATCAGAAGAAGCACTATTGGTTGGATGGTATGAAGAGAGATGTAGCAAATTATGTATCCAAGTGGTTGACTTATCAGCAGATCAGAATAGAGCATCAACGACCTGGTGGTGAACTTCAGCTTTTACCTGTCCCCGAGTGGAAGTGGGAATATATCATTATGGATTTTGTGACTGCTACTTAAGACACCAGTTGGACATGAGGTGGTATGGGTTATAGAGGATAGATTAACGAAGTCGGCACACCTCATACCCTTGAAGGTCAGGTGTTCACCTAAAAAGATGGCCCAGATCTATATAAGAGAGATAATATGACTTCATGGAGTACCATTGACTATTATATCAGATAGGGATCTGAGGTTTGTTAGTCGATTTTGAAAGAGCTTACATTAGTCGCTTGATACGAGGCCATAGTTTAGTACGACTTTTCATCCTCAGACCAATAGATAGTTTATGAGAACTATACAAATATTAGAGGATATGTTGAGAGCTTGTGCTCTGGACTTTGGAGGTTGTTGGGATTATCACTTACCATTAGTTGAGTTTGGTTATAATAATAGCCACTAGGAGTCAATTTAGATGGCTCTTTATGAGGCACTATACGGTAGTGTAGATCACCTCTCCATTGGGATGAGGTAGGTGAATGGGCTATTCTTGGTCTAGATCTTATGCAATAAGTAATTGATGAGGTACATATTGTGAAACAAAGGATGAAAGCAGCCCAAGATCGGTATAAGAGTTATGTGGATTTGAGAAGATGACCACTTGAGTTTGAGGTCAGAGATCACGTGTTTCTTTGGGTATCCCCTACCAAGGGAGTTTTCAGATTTGGAGTAAAGGGAAAGATAAGTCCGAGGCATGTTAAGCAAAAAATTAGAAGTTAAGGTTATCTATGGATCAAAGGTTAATATTTGTTCATTTCAAAGTATATTGGACGATATGAGATGCTGAAGAGGATTGAACCTATTGCCTATAGATTGGTATTACCTCTAAGTTTATCTGGTATGCACGACATGCTTCATGTATCATAGTTGAGGAAGTGTATATCAGATATTGATGCAGTTATTGACACACATTAACCAGAGGTGCAACCTAATTTGATGATAGTTGAAAGACTGGTGAACATTGTAGATCAGATGGAGAAAACCCTGAGGAGGAAGGCAATCAGCTTCGTCAAAGTCCATTGGAGTGGTCAGATAGAGAGAAAGGCCACTTGTGAGACCAAGGACTCGATGAGACAAAAATACATGAGCTATTTGAGCAATGAGGTAAGTTTTAAGAACAAAAATTCATTTGGGGGTGTGTGTGCTGGGGAGGGGTAGGAGGGGAGAAAAATCCCTAAATACATAAAATTAAAATGGGGAAAAATATAATTAGTTTGTATATAATTATGTGTAAATTTGAACTTTAACATTTACAATCTATTTACTTAACATGAATAGCTATTCATTCCTTCCTCATTCGACTTAAAGTTAGTAGTACGGTGTTCACTTGAAAGAAATGACAATTCATAATGAATTGCTATTACGTAAAATGATGAATAGCAATTTATGTCTCTAACCCACGAATTGCTATTTAATGGTCTATTTTTCAATTTTGTCATAAATACCCCTATCTTGAAAATAACATCTATACAATTATCCTCTCTCTGTAATAAATAAAAGGGGCTTTATAGATATTTTATCTTTTATTATAATAATTACTTGTTTTACTTTTGACACCAAGTGAACATTATAATAACCATTACAACTCTATTACATTCCCTTTGAATTGAAATTCCATTCCCCCTTTATTCCATTTGATGAAGTGAATGTGCTGTTAATTTAAGATAATAATCAATTTATATAGTTTAGTATCAATAAAATACAAATTGATATGATAATTTAGTAAATCAATTAAAGTAGACACTGCATATTTTTAATTTCACCAATTTGAACTAAATACTTAATTTGATAGATCATTAAGCTAAATTAAATATTTATAAATCAAACTCCTTAATTTCTTATTTAATTTGTCTAATGATAATTAAATTAAATCCCTATTTGTAAGATGCCCATCATCAATAGCTAGCTAGATAGTTAGAAATGAATTAGTTTTTAAGAAAAGTGGGTTTCTTTAATTAGGTGGCATAATTAGTACATAAGATGAATCTTTAGTAAAGTAAATAGCCTTTATTTTCATCTAAAACCCTAGCTAAACCCTAAAAAAGCCACCCTCATAATTCTTTACATTCTTTATGCGTAAAGCAATATTCTAACATTTCAAAAACCCACTTTGATACTCTCTTTTTCTGCATAAAAATAAACCTCCCATCTTCATCTTTAACCCCAAAACCCATATCAACTATAAGAGGAAAATAGGTAATCCATTTCTACAAATCATACCTATTCTTATACCCTTTTTAAATCATACTAATCCCTATAAATTTTCTTGTTATCACTAGGTGTTCTTGGAGTTTAAAAAAGATTAAGATTTGGGTTAGGAGGACTTGGAGCTTCAACAATAAATTTGTTGTAGTAGTAGTTATGGGATTGAAAAAATTGTTGATTCTACTTTGTTTTCCTAGTAAGTAAATTTTAGATCATGTTGAAACTGCTTGTTTTTGATGATGTTGATACTTTCCCAAATATGAAATTTTAGATTAAACATATTCATAAGGTGATTTTTATAAATTGATGCAAGGATGATATGATTCATGTATAGTATATGGGTAAAATTGGTATTATTTGATAAATGAAATAAGGAGCATATTATATTGATAGATCTAAATTTAGAATATGTTTTTGTGACATTTTTATAATATAAATATATTATGTGATCTGGAATTTATGTTTATAACTGAAAATTATAAAAATAGCTTGGAAATTGATGTTTAGGCACTACAAACATATCATAATGTGTTGAAACTATGTAAAAAAGTTGCAATAATGATCTATTATGTTTTAAATGTGTTTATATTATTTATACAGCCTATGATGATTTTAGAGTTATGAAATTTGCCTTACAATTCCTTGTTTTGCTTTGTCTTGAAAAATTTAGGAAAAATATCAAATGATTTTTTTTACATGAAATTTTGAGGAAATGATTTTCAATAAGTTTATATTGGATATGTAAATTTTTAGAATTTTTGAAGGTCGTTTAATATTTTTTTTAGATTTTTATTTCTCAGGTGCACCGTGTAAAATACTGTTTGAATCGGACCTTGTCTAGAGGCTGAACTAGTCGATTTTTTTTCCTCCTTTTTGAACAAATATTGACTCTATCGATAGCCTAGGATTTTATTATGGTGTTCTGAACCGAACCGGATCAAAATCATGCAAAATATTCGTGAATCGATCCAAAAATGAACCGGTGCATAGACCCTCCTTTGTTTCTTTTGTTAAATTATGTAATCCGACTTTAATTAAATTTAATAATTATTAAACTAGCTTGACTAAAGTGTAATTAGTAATAATTAGTCAATTTAGGCATATATTTATTTATTAAGCTCTTTTTTGAATTAAAATTAGATATATATATATATATATAGATTAAAGGGCTAAATTAAGTTAATTAGGTACAAAAGGTCTTTTAATTATAAAAATGGGTAAAAGAATATGGTATGGGCCTAAATCAATATAAATAAATTATTATGGGCTTTAGTAGCTCAATTTGGCTTAGATAATGGTTTAAGGCTCAAATCAATTATATGGGCTTAATTGGATTAATTATGTCAAACCGAGTTATAATAGGTTTTAATTAACTAAATGGGCTTAAAATAGGTGAATAGCAATAAAAGGGCTTTATAGATATAATGAGCTATAAAAATTGAATTTGCAATTTACTTAGGACTAAGTGTGCTATAATGACCTAAATTGGCCTAAGTAGTGAAAATAAGATATTTATGGCATAAATAGCTTAAATGGGCCCAATGACTAAAATGGGTATAATATAACTTATATAAGCTAAAATGAAGTTAGAAATAACTTAGGACCAACTTGATTGGTAAATATGTATTTTAGGCCTTGATAACTAAATAAGGGCTTAGACAACAAATTATGGTCCATTTTGATTAAGTAAATATAAGTGGGCTTAAATGAATTTGATTAAGTAAATGTAAGTGGGCTTAAATGAATAAATGGCACAGAAACACAACCTTAGAATCATTAACTTGATTCTAGCAATTTGAGTCTATATATACCTAAATGGGCCAAATCAAATCTTATCATGAATTTTTAGTCAATTCGGGCCTAAACCTACAAAATAAAGCATATGCCTAAATCTATGCCTTATGGACTTAAATTCCATAGTAATGGGCCCAATACTCTTATCGACTCAAATTGGACTTATTCATAAAATATTTAAATCCATTATGAATTCCAGGTATTGAAGCATCTAATTGGGTTCAATATACTTCTCATGAGCCCAAAAGCCTAAAAGTACTCTTAATGGGCCTAAATAGAAAATTAGAAGGTCCAATAGCTTAATTAGAATCTAAATTAAATTTCATTGGTCTTTAAACCCAATTGATAGGTCCAATAACTAATATTACTCTAGTTGGATCTAAATGTAAAATAAAGCCATATCTACCTAACTTAATATCTGTACTTCTTAATGGGCTAAATTTCTAAATCCTAAAGCCCATTACCCTAAAAAGTGAAATATTTAGAGAATTTCTTATTAGGTTTAACTTATGATCCATAAAGACCCAATACATCCAAATAATAAATTCAGTTTTCAAATTTAATGGGTTTTGTCATACCTCGAGGGTACTCTAGTAGTAGTAAACAAGATACACTTAAATACTATTACTAGTTTATCTTCTGAGAATGACATATTTTTAATAAACAGGATCTTTTAGTTGCTTCGATAAGAAGGACATATATATATATATATATATAAGATGTAAATTAATAAATAACTGTCATCCATAGTTGGATAATAATAATAACATTACAGACCATTATTTTTCCCAAAAAGTCCTCCAATTACATAATTAAAGTTTCTAACGCTAAATACTTGTAACTAGAAATTGAAATATAATTCTTAACCTAAACTACCCCTCAAGCTTTCAGCTTCTAAATCCTTATCGATACCATGCTCCTAGAAGTAATGAGCCAAGGTTGCAAGGTGAACCTGAAAGGGCTGTTGGAGTGTGAGCTAAACCACGGCCCAGTGGAAAACCAGAACTTATCACATATCAAACAAGTGTATTAGTAATCATATGAAATGCATCAATCAAGCACATGTACAAATACAAGTCTGGATAACCCGGAATCCAAATAGGATGAAGATTTACGTCCTCTCATCAAGGTTGAAGGATCACAATCTATGGCCTACCTACCCAGGAGAGACTAAGCTTTCAGGAAAATATCAATGCTCACTTTAATTGTCTCTCTGTATTTATTATGTCTTAAACACTCATTTCCTATTTTAGCTTTAGAAACTCTACTAAGTGTTCGTCATTTCTAAGCAATACCATAAGCGGCATCGTTCATTTACCATTTGGTTCCTATGGTATCAACAGAACAAAGGTAATCTTGAGATTTAACTAATAGCTTCTTTGCCTAGTGAAACCAAGCATTACCAGAGATCTGAAATACTAACACGTAGTAAGCTACCACTTACTCAAATGCTATTTTATACAAGATATGCAATGCATGTGTAATTTCCTTTATGGTACCAGTAGTTTTATTCAAGTTGAAGGCGATCAATCAATGCATAGGAAATCAATCATGTTACATAACCAATAAAGTCATACATAATTTTGTTGTTATTATTATTAGAATGACTTGGCAATCAATATCTCATTCAACAAACAGTTCCCATAATCCCATACAGTATACTTAGATTATTATCTTTTATTTAAGGTATGCTAAGTTACAAGCACATGTACCTGCTCATGTTGACTAATCATAGTAGTCATCAGGAAAATATGAAATACCCCAAATCTTCACCTAGATTAGAAATTGAGTTTAGATAGATTAAATGAATAAAATGAATTATAGGATATAATTAGACAAGTTAGCTTAATTTAATTAGCTAATAATTAAGTTGGTTTTGAGATTTGCAATTCCTAAAATCTCTAAACATGTTCTAAAAATGTTTAGTGGATTCCTAAACTCTTGATTTTTAGTCTAAATACTAATTCCTAAATCTTTACAAAATTTGAGTTCATTTGCTTGAATAAAAATATCAGTTCTTAAACCCGAACTCAAATTAAATATCTTTGTATCCAAATTAAATTCCTAAATTAAGTTCTTATTTTAAGATCTTAATTTATAACCTATCGGTTCTAAAATCATCTTCTAAATACTTCTGGAACTATAGATATTGATCTGAAAGTTCTAAATTTGATACCCTTATTTTAAAATATCCTTTTGATTTTATTTTTCCTCACCTGCTCTCTCTCTCTTCCTTTCACTTTTCTTTCCTTACTCTCCCTTTTCCCAACCGATGCTTTCTTTTCTCTCTTCCTTTCTTCTTCTTTTCTCTTCTTTTCTTCCAATTTCTTCCACAAATCTCAAGATTAAAGCTATCTAGAAGAATAATCAAAGCTAGGAGAGAAGCTAGATGAAGGAAAACAAGTTAGAAGTGTAAAGAAAGATCAAGTGTGCAAGTGTTCTAAAAAGATAAGTTGTTATTTCCTTGTTATCTTTGTTGTTTATTTATCTAATTGATGAATTGATGTTGAATTGAGTTGGAAGCGCTGTTTACATTTGTATTTATTAGTATAATGTTTGATGGAAGTTGGAAATGGTGAAGAAGAGGATGAATAGTGAGTTGGAGTTTGTTGAAGTGAATTGAAGTTTGATTGTTGTTTGAAGTTGTTGGAGGAAGATTGAAGTGTTAGGAGTTGTTATTAGAGTTTATTTGATGTTAGAATTGATGTAGGAGATGTATAAGTTGATGTAAAAGTGTAAAAATGGATTTTAAAAACAAAAAAATTCGTAACATGTATCAGGGGATCAATCACGGGCGAGCAAAAGGGAGTGAAATGAATTGATCATGTGTTTTTCAAACAGCACGGGCGACCAAAGGGGCGTGATATGCTCTGGTCGTGATCCTTCCCCTGCATCTTGACATGTTTTCATAATTTGATCATAACTTTTTTATACGATATCAGATTGAGGTGATTCAAGTTTCTTTGGAAAGATTAAAAAGAGATCTACAACTTTTATGTTTTGAGTTTTTCCAAATTATAAAAGTATCAGTGCTTAAATTTCACTACTTTCCAGCTAATACATTTTCTAAACAAAGTTAAAAACTTGTTTTTGTTTGTTTTATGTGTATTTGCTTTAACAAATGGATTTTTTGGACTAAAATGAGATAGATATATGATAATTGACGTGTTATGATGATTAAGTGATATAAGTAAGCATGATTTAAGTATATTTGTAGATTTAACAAATTATTGGTTGTTTATGAGTGTTAAGCTAAAACTAGTTATATTGTATATATGATTTCCATTGCTTGATTTATGATGTTGTGATGACTTAGTGAAACTAAATGATCTTGGAAAGTATATAAATGATGAGTTATGTATTTATATGAATTTTATTTGAATTTCCCTGATGTTAAGCTTAAGATTTAGTATGTTTTAAGTGGTGTTTTTCTTCAATTGTTTTACCTTGTTTATTATTTGTTCTTATGATTAGCTATTGAACTTAAATGAACTTAGTTAACAAACTTAAGTTCATCTTGATTAAATAGACTTGAATGAGTTAAAATGAATTAGATTGAGTTAGTTTAACCATCTTTGACTTAGTTTTTGAGCTAAATGATTAAGGTTAATTAATTTAGCTAAATTTAAGTTTAGGTGAGTTCAAGTTGACACAGATCCTACATGTATAATGAATTAGTAATGAATCTAAGTTCAACTTGACTAAAGGAGCTTGAATTAGCTAAAAAAAATTAGATTACTTAAGTTAATCAACTTGAACTAGTTTTAGATTAAATGACTAACTCTAAACAATTTGGCTAAGGTTAAGCTGAAATGGGTTAATAGCTAATAATTAGCTTAGATGAATAAATTAGGATGATCTTTGAATAATATGGGAATATGTTGTTTCAAATGTTTGTTTGCTTTGAATATGAATGCCTTATATATGCTATGTTTTGTGATAAGAAACTATAATTAAAGTGAAAAGAATTACTTTGACAGACAAAGGAGAACTGTCCATATTTTGGCGGGGCGATATTCGCAGCCATAGTGGAGTTCCATATTAGTGTCTGATCAAATAGGATTTAATAAAATGAGTTTGAGATGATTGGATAAATAGTTTAAGTTCTTATATGATTTTGATGAAGTGGATGATTAGTTTAGTTTAGTTTCTTATACGAACTCTTTCCTTAACAAAATTGGATATCTGATTTATCTTCTGGAATTCCTTCTGAGACTCTGTTTGGATTTCGTATATAAGGTACGCAGTAACTTGTGTGTTGGATGTTAGGATAGACATCTAAAATAAATTAAGAACTTAAACTTGACTTAATAATTGATGAGTGTTGATTATCTTTTACGTCGTTGAATCTGGTTCGAGGAGCGGCACCTTGCTCAGTTTAGGGGCATGGTAGTTTAGGCACTAGAACCACCCCTGTCATTTGAAATGACTTTCATAAGTGATTCAGCGGGTAGTCGACGGGGTATTTGGTATCGGCGTAACATCTACTTAAACTTAGGGGAAGTACCATGGTTTAGTTCAACGTTTATGGGAACGGGTGAACTATATTCATGTTATGAACTGAGTCTAAGTAGAGATGGGTAACGGCTAGAAACCCTGGATGAAGCTATTTTTCTTATCGGTAAATTTATCTAGGATGGTATAAGTCCCCGAACAACTTATATCAACCCCCTGAGTGTCATGATACGTTACTTAGGATCCCCTAGTATTAAGGGCTACGCCGGAAGGTGGGCTGCCTAGTCTGTATGAATAGTAGGGACCACTCAGGGAGGCGGACGTGATACTAGATCCTTGATGCCCGGAGCTTGAATACTCCCGTGTTGATTTGTTTACTTTAAAGAAAGATAATAACTTGTTAATTGTGCATTGTATTTAGTTAAGCTCGTGTGTCACTCCGTGTGTGATTGTGTTGCTGTGTACTGGGCTTCGGCTCATTCTTGTTGTTGTTATTCTTTTTCAGGTTTTGTGGTTGATAAAGATGATGTTGATGAAGTTGATGATGATGAGTTCTTGTTGATGTTGGTGATGATGGATGATGAGATGATGATATGATGATGTTGTTGCTATTGATGATGCTGTGTCGAGTATTTGGGTGCTTTCGTTGACTCGGGAAGGATTGTGGATGAGTGATGTGAGTTAGGAGTGTTGAGTAGTTTAGTTGTTTTGTTTCTTCTTTTATTTATTTTATAGGGAGTGGATTTATTTATAAATTTGTATTTTCATTTAAGGGCTTGTTAGTGCCCATGTTTTATTAAATAAGCTTTTGCAAATATTTGTTTAAGTAAAAGTTTTTCCACTTGTAATAGTGAAAGTTTGAAATGCTTTTATGTAGAAATGTTTTTATTAAAATTTATTTCTGCTGCTAAATCCAGTTATCTGAAAATCTAACTAAATGATTTCATAACCTAAAATCGGATAGCAATGTTCAACATAAACACCTTCTTTTAAGACAACCTTACGTATAATTCGTAAGAGTTATACGTGGTTGGGGACGTGGCGTGCTTAATTCTAGAATTGAGCATGTCGGGTCTTTACAAAATCCTCACAAGTACACAGGTTACCTATTGAGATGATTAATATATTCATCAATGTCACAAACTATATGATTAAACTCCTATGAGTGTCTAAGTGTCCTATATTGAAGTTGGGTTTTCATTCTAGTACTATATTGGTCCTTTAATGGTCTTGTGATAATTAAGTATTAGTTCATATTTATTTTCATGTTGTTTTTCTTGATCTTGTTTGATGCTTATATGTATATTCATCGGGTACTCGAAAATTTGATATTTAGTTAGCTCGTTTTGATAGTTATTATTGTTATGTTTATATTGTTCCTTATTTGACTTAGAATAGTAACTCATATCTATTTATTATTGTTTAGAACTATCGGTTTTCTTTTGATTTATTTGATAAAATTTTCTCATAATGTAAAGATATCCTTTTATTCATAAACTTAGATTATTTAAATTTCCATTGTTATACATATGTTTATATGTATGCATTTAAATAAATACTTGGTAATTACTATACTTATAACTTTTCTTGTAAAACTTATTAAATTTATCTATAATGATAATAAAATTAATAATATTAAGATTTGATAAATTTGAAAATTATTTTCAAAAATATTAATAGTATTATCTTTTTTCCGTTACAATAATAATAATAATAATAATAATAATAATATTCATCATATAATTAAGATTAATAGTAATTCAAAAAAATCATATTCATGAAAGTCAATATTAGTAGCAATATTATTGAAATAGCTTTAAGTTTAGCTTTTAGGTTTTAATTATGAATATTAAGTATACAAATATCTAAAAACAATAATTCCAGCAATATTGTTAATTAAAAATACTTTTAATTTTGTTGTTAGAGGCAGTAATAATATTAATAATAATATAAATAACTATAATAGTAAGATATCAAGGATTTTATTGCTAGTAGTTGTATATTAGTAGTAGACTTTCCATAATACTATTAATATTAAAAATACATAATAATTATATCAATGTCCATAATTAATAATATTAATATTATTTAAATACCATATATTTATTAGTATTGCAAATTTTAATTTTAAACTCAATATTTTATAATTACAATTACTAAAATACTAATAATAATACATTCCTAATAATACATATAATAAATAAATAAAAATAATAATAATGTTAATAATATTTGTAATAATACTTATTATATTATTTAGTTTAAATAACTCGGTTTAAATTTTTTTTTTTTATAAAATATGTTGCTGAGAGGTACACGGGGTGGAACATGCCCGTGTTCCTCCTGTGCTCATGTAAAAAACGCGAAACACGGCTGGTGCACAGGGAAAAACCAACTCGTGCTCATTTGGGAAGAAGAACCCTAGTACTGTTCACGCGTCTTCCACCTCGGTTTGATTCCATTTTCTTGCTTTTAACACATTAGAAACACTCCTAAATCATTCCTAAGTGATTGTATATGATATATATAGACATTAAACAACTTATAACACATTTTTATTTACATATTCCATGATTTTCGAATCAAAAGGAGTGCAACTGGGGTTTTTGAATTTTACCTCGTTTGAGCTTGTTTGGTGAAATTCGAGGCTTGTTTTTGGTTTGGTAATGATCCTTCATCAGAAGTTAGTTTAAATCATTATTTTTAACAAACAACAAACCAAAACAATTCAACTTACCTTGTTACCAACTTGAGTGTTTTTAGTAAAGTTTTTTGTTTGATCCGAGCTGAAATGTTTAGGATGAGTTGGATTTTGTTTTCAGGTCAATTTGGTTGCTAGTTGGGAGTTTGTTTGATCTGGAAACTTTGAGAATAAATGAAGTTTGTTTGCTTGTTCATTTTGAGTTATAATCACATATATAGGAGAAGGAGAGAGGACGGTTTTCATTCGAGATTTGCTCCAGATTGTTCCATATTTGTGCTTTGTTTTATCAAGTGGTATTGGCTGCATTTAATGAGGAAGTTGAGGTGACAACAATTGATTTGTTTATGAGTTGAATTTGTTGACCTTTTGTAGAAAACTTGGATGATTCTTCATGCATTTCGGTTCTCATATTTCAAGGAAATCTACACCCACTACATTTGATACAAATTGGAACCGATCCTGCATGTATATATATAATAATATTAATTAGATAATAATTATCTAAATTTTAGGGTAGTTTATTAAGTTAATCGGGTACGACATAGCGAATATTTAAAAGTTTTTGTCTAAAAGAATTTTTATAGGATTCTAGAAAATTTTTAGATTGTCGAAAGATACAATTTTGAGTTTTAAGTTTATGTGATTAATTGTTTTTAGAATTTATCTCCCGCAATTAAGGTTTCCTAAGTTTATTAGGTCAATTTTTATTTTAGGCTCCAATAGCTTAAGAATATGCTAACTAAAATAATGGTGCGATTCAAATATTTATTTGAAGTCTAGATTATTAGTTTTGCATCTGTTTATATTTTTATTGTGTATTTATAATCCTAACGGTTTATTTTTAGGTTATCGTTTCCTATCTATAAGTATAGTTGGTTATCTACTCATTATCGCATTTGATATATTAGCTAAATTATCTATAAATCTTAGAATTTCGATACCTACTATGAAATCTTATTAGTAGTGTTTAATACTATCTAGGAATATTTGATTTAGTGTTTAAATCTATGTATAGGCTCATTATTACTCATCGTTCTAGTCTCAAGTCTTTGTTGAGTTCAATAGTAGCCATTTAATCTCTGTATTTATATTTTTCTATCTATTTCTATTTGTATGACAAGTTTCGGGGTTTGAAAATTTGGGTTACCTTTAATTAGATCTTGAGTTATCAGCTCAAGATACGAAATCTCGTTTTTAGTATCAATTAGGGTCAAAGAAGTTCTTTATTCGGCTTTTAGATCCTAATCCAGTCAAATTCAACTCATTGATCTATTCTTAGATTTTTGTTGAGTTCTAGGTTTACTAACTAGTTCATACTTTCTATTTTAGAGTCATGTACTAATGTAAAAAATTTCCGAGGTTTACAATTTTAGTCTAAACCACCTAAGCCCAGTTATCCTAAATGGATTCAATCCAATGATAACCCAAATGCCTTATATTACATAAGACCTTATGCTAATTAATTAATTAATTAATATGATATGGATAATTGGTTTGTATACTCGATTTTTATACAATTAATTCCTTTTAAAAAAATATTCGATCAACTTACATGTAATTTCTATTTTAGAGTACACAGCAACTGAAACACACACATAATGATTAGCCAAATATTTGAAAATGTGTTAATTTTCTAGAAAACTTTTTCAATGAAAATCTATTTTCATTAACAAATACTTTTCCTCAAAACAAATGGGGTCTAAGTTTATCTATGTACATATACTATAATGTCATGTTTGGTATGCAAGAATGATTTGGAATGAAATGTATTGGAATGGCAGGGAATGAGTTTGAGAATAACAAATCCATTCCTATGTTTAGAAGATTACATGGAATGGAATGACTAAAAAGTGTAATTATATGGAATGTCCTTTGTAATAAATGCAAAATATGAATATATGATAGGATAAAAATGTAATCACACTACGTACAATTAATAAGACTGGAATGAAATCAAGATTCCGTCTTCTAAAAACGCTTCCAAGCATTGGGAAAGGGAATGGAAGCTGGAATCGCGATTCCATTTTAGCCCATTCCGGCTTACCAAATGTGCCATAGAGTCCCATATCTACAAGTATCGTGACAAAGTTAAAATAAATAAATAAATAAAGAGTAAATTTTATGAACATCTCTTAAAATCTTATAAAATTGCACAGACCCCTAATCTTTTAAAAACTGCATACCCAACATTCGAAGCAAAATTTTTTAAAAGTCGGTACTTGAATCCAACAAAAATGATCACATGTGGTAATATGCTCCAAATTATAAGAAACCAAAAAAAGCTATTGTTGTCACTTTAGAGATTTTAAATTCCGATACGAAGCGAATAATTTTAAATCCCTAAATAAAAAAGTGAATGGTTTAGACTCGCTCAAGTTTAATACTTATGCAAATAGTTGGCCTGAGCTCATCCAAAATTATAAAAAATGAACTTATCCCTTTAACACATAAAAAATCTAATTTACAAATGTCAGCGAATAATTTTCAAAATAATTTATTAAACAAATCCCATTGTTCGTTTTAGTTCTGAATTTTGAATACCCATAAAATAGCCATTTTAAATTGAATGAAGTATAAAGCTTCCATCTCTTGGAATTGTGTGTTATTTTATGAATAAAAAATTAAGCTGATTATCAAAAATAATTTTCATTGTCTAGTTTTGCAATAAAATAATCAATTTGAATCCAATTAGGTTCTGTTAAAAAAGCCCCTATGTTCTATCTTTTTTTTTTTTTTATGAAAATTAGGGAAAATTAAATAAACCATGCTAAGTCTAAAACTTAGTATAATTTTATTAGGAGACCCATAGTTTATTAAATTGCATATGTAATTTAGATTTCTAATAGCCGTTTCAACTTAGGAAAAATCAAATGGACCCCCCGATGACCACCATGGACACCAACACAACCTATTTTTTATATTTTCATTTTTCATCTTTCTTTTTCCTTTTTGAGTAATCCCTAATTTTTTATATTTTATATTTTCATTTCTTTTTACTTTTTAAGTATTTCCTAATTCTTTTTATTTTTTACTTTTCTTCTTTTTTCTTTACTTTATTTTTTTAAGTAATAAAACAAATCAAACTAATGGGAGGAAAAAAATGGAGCATCTAGATGAATCAATCATGTCAAAAACTCATTTACACTCTGTCTTTTATCTCTAAACTATCCCTAGTCAACATTATGATTCAAAGTGTTAAATTCACTATGTTCTATTAAATTGAAGTATAGCATAAAAGGAATGGTATTATTGGTGGTGATTTTCAAATTCATCATAATTTTTTTTTGTTGGTTTTTAAAGAAGACATTTGAATAACTTATGATAAAAAAAATTATATCAATAAAAATATATAATGTTGAAATTTTATGAAAATAGTTAGTTTTACTACATTCTTCTCCACAAAATCAATCATTTGTACATAAAAGGACATTAATAGTTTTTTGTTTCAATAAACAGTAATACCCATTAAAGATTCAACCTCGTGAACTAAATGTAGATACCGAAGCAATAGTAAATAAGAGTATGCTTAAGATATCATCTAGTCCGATTTGTATGACTGAAGAATGCCAGAATCACTTAGCTTTCCAGTAACTCAATATATTCAATACAACCATCTTATATCATTCATCATCTAAGTATAGCTCCGGTTCATACCTTGTAGCACATGTAACGCTCTAAAATTTAATTAAAGGCATTATTGCCATATATAATACTTTATGTATTACACGCTCAGGCTTTCTAGAATGATATGTTTATTTCGAACATTGCTAACAAATTTTTAATTGATGAAATCCAATAATTCATTTGTTATGTTTAACTGGATTTACGTTTCACAAAATAAACTCTACAAAAACATTTCAAAAACTACTCTCATGAGTAGATTAACTATCAATTACAAAATCATACCATCAGATATCCCATATACATTTCATGATGGTAAACAAAGCTTTAAATCTTTAAATATAAAACATGGGGTCAAAGCCAGGCCCTTAAAGTAAATACAGACTTTAAAGATAAATCCAGCTCTATAACAAAACAAAAATAAATATAAAAGAAATCCATGGTCCTAAACCCACTCTACTCATTCAACGTCGCCTAAACTCAAGACGAACATCATCTTCATCAATCATCATCAACAATAACAATAATCATCTTCATGATCATCAAATCATCAACATCCTTAACTCTTGGAAAAAGAATAATAACGACAACAATGAGCCGAAGCTCAGTACACAGTAACACCGACACCCATAGAATGGCACATAAGCCTAACTAAATGTAATGCAACAAATAGCAATTTATTATCCTTTATTTTAATAAAACAAGCAACATGGGAGCATTCACACTCCGGAACAAGCCACTGAAAACTTGAGGATCCTGAGTAACCACATGACGCTTAGGAGGTTGACATAGGCAGTCCGAATACCTATATCTCCTAGATGATATAACCGAAAAAGAATAGAAGCCTCATCTAGGGTCTACAACTATTACACACACTCTGCCTATCTCAGTCCATAATATAAAAAGGTTCAATCGGTCCCATAAATGTGAATCCCAATATATTACTTCTCATTAATCAAGATAGATGTTACATCGATACTATTTACCCCATTGGCTACTGGTCGAGCCATCTACAAATGTCATTGCATCATGACGGGGGTGGCTTAAGTGCCTAAACTATTGTGTCTGCTCGGACAAGGTTGCTGCTCCTCGGACAGGATTCAACGGCACAAGCATAAACAACACTCATTACTTAAGCCGTCTTTAAGTTTGTAATCCATTTTAAATGCCTATCCTAGTATACAACACGCAAGTTACTGCGTACCTTATATATATGAAATCCGATTAGAGACAGAGGGTAGATCATAATCCATTTTAGAAGATAATCCAGAAGATTCAAAAGCTAGACTCAATATATGTTTAAGAATTTAAACTGTATAAGAAATTAGAGAAATTATCCATTTATCTTAAACTTTTATTAAAACCCTATTTGATCAGACACTAAATAAGAACCCCGCTATGGATGCAAAAATCGCCCTGCTAAAATATGGACAGTTCTCTTTTGTCTATCAACGTATTCCTTTTCTCTTTGATTATAGTATTTTGTTACAAAAACATAAATAAGACATTCATATTCGAAACAAACATACATTTGGAACAACATATTCACCATGTTAATCTAAGGTTATCCTATCTCATTAACTTAAACTAATTATTAACTATTAACTCATTCTAACTAAATCCTAGTCAAATTGATTAGAATAAATCATTTAATCCAATTACTAAGCTAAGATAATTAAACTTAGTCAATCTAGTTCATTTTGGCTTACTAAAATCTATTTAATCAAGTTGGACTTAGATTAAATAGCTAAGCTCATTTTATATTTAAGGTTTATGTTAACTTAAGTCTATCTTAACTTAATCTTAGCCAAATTGATTAAAATTAATCAATTTAATTTATTTTAGTTCATTCAAGTTGATTAAGCCAAGTTGAACTTAGATTATTAGCTAGGTTCGTTTTTTATCCAACTCTATGTGAAATCTAATTATTTATTAAATCTATAAATTCACTAAACTCATGCTTAATTATATCATTCAACGAATGTAACATATTAAATATCATTTATCTATTTCATTTTAGTCCTAAAAGATTCATATTATATTTAACTACACACATTTAACTAGTAAAACAAGTTTTCAACTTTGTTTGAAAAATGTAGCAGCTGGAAAGAATAAAAATTTCAGTCTTGATACTTTTTGGTTTTGTGAAAACTTAAAACATAAAAGTTATAGATATCTTTTTATGCTTTTTGTATCCTTTTGAATCACCTCAATCCGAGATTGGATGAAAAAGTTATGAGCAAAATAAGAAACAATGTTGCACTAGAGAAAACCAAACATGCCGTATGTAGGGTGTATGACAAGCTATACGAACCATACACTTTCCCATACATGCCGTATGTAGGGTGTATGAACTCAGGGAAAAACAACACATGAAAAATAAAAAAATGAAACATGATAACATACATGGTGTATGGGATGCCGTTTCAACTTAGGGGAAAAGCGAATAAAGGTCAGAAAATGAAACAAGGTACCATATAAGGTGTATGGCAAGCTATTTGGGCCCAGAAACATGCGAAATAAGGTCAGAAAATGAAACACCTTATCATACATGGTGTTTCAAAAGGTGTATGAAGTGTCAGTGGGTGAAACACCCTCCCATACATATTGTATCAAAAGTGAATGGCCCATACACCTTCCCAAACATGGTGTTTGAATTTTTTTGAATTTCCTTTGTTTCAAACTTGATTTTTAATTACTTTTATCATATCCTACCTCAACTAAAACACTAAACAAGTATCATACACCATACTATATGCTCTTAACAACTCAAAACATGTATGAACTTCATATTTCAAGCATCAAACAACTTCCTAACCCACTTTTAAAAACACTCTTCATCATCATCAACACACATAATATCTCAATACAACTCCTACACATGCAATCACTTGTCTTACCATCACTCATCTATCTCTAAACACTTCAACACTTCTTGTACTCAACAACCACACTTAGAAATCATATACTACAACTTCAAGAATCTAAAAGTTTTCTCAACAACTCAACATATCAAGATTACTTGAAATCTACCATGAACTAGCTTTTGACAGAAAATTCATGAAATAAAAGGCTATAAATCATCACAAAAATACATGTAGACTTACCTTAAACTTGTATATGATGATTGGGAGTGAATTCTTGGTGATTTGAGCAAGAAAACTTGTTTAGAAAGGTTAGGAAAATAAGCTTGAAATTTCCTAAGAATTTTGGTCTGTTTTTGGGTCTATTTTTTTTATCTGTTTTGCTTTATGATTTTTGCAAAAATAAGAGTTATATTTATCCTTAACTTATTGACTTTTGGGGCAGATTTTAAAGAGTAAAAGAAAGGGCTTTGGGCTTTGTTTTAACCAAAATTTCTACTATGTTTAGTATTTGGATTTAGGTTGAGTTTGTTCTTAAAACTTAATTTGAACAATATCAAATATACATATCATATTTACACATAAATCATAGAATACACTACTAACACACAAATCATAAAATTCACTACTAATATTAAATCACACTAACTCATTAAATTCTATTAATTAGTTATTCACTAAAAGTTCTATGTTTCAAGCAAACATAACATATATTAATTTTACACTAACACATTAAATTTTCATCAACAAAACTCTTAAAAAATTCATAATTTAATCAATTCAATATATATATATTCAATTAATTATGCATTGGCATTTTGGATATTTCACTTGGGGGTTTAGGAACTGAAATTTCAAATTTCAAATTTCAACTTAATTGATTACTAATCTAATTATATCAGCTTGTCTAATTATTTTCTATAATTCATTTGACTTATTTAATCTATCTAAACTTAATTTTTAAATTTTTTTTAAACTCAGGTAAAGGTTTTGGGTATTTCAGCACACCTATGGATTCACATGATTTTAAAAGCATCACTTTATCCCTAATTTTAAAGACCACAAAAGAAACTCCCTACTCTAAGACTTTCTTAGAACTAATTGAGTTTTTCATAACTAGTGGATTGCGTTTATATATGGTTTTTAGTCATTTCAAGGATGATGTTGATTGAATATTAATAAAATGTTGATTAATAGAGTCATCTTGAAATCGCTACTTGACACAACATTAAACTACTATTCCAAATATTACTCATATAAGGAACATTAGATGTATATTATATGATATATCCCCCAAATCTTCTCATAAGTAATGGAAAAATATCAAATTGCCAAAGCCTCGTTGTCTTAAATTATCTTGTACTTTCTTTAAAAGAAAATCTCACCTTCTAAGAAAGACTTTCCTAGGTTTCCTCTATATAAAACCTTGTTCATACCTTCTAAGAAAGGTAAGAGTTGTAAGAAACATTATTCTTAGATTTGGTAAACTATTCAATGATCCTAATTAAAGTAATTCTTTGATAGGATATCAAAGAAACTAAAGATGGAGATTAGAAGATATGCAAAGACAGCATCGTATTTTAGGAGATTTAGAGCAAGGAATTAGTGTTTTTGGTTAACAATTAAGATAATAAAGCTATACTTAGATTAAGGTAAGGAACTCAATAACTGTTTTTAAGAACTACATTATTAAATTGGTTTAAAAATTGAACTTAGAAGGAAGTACATAGGAGAAACTTTAAAAACACTCCATTTCATTAAAATTAATCGAAGTAGATGACTGGAGAAGATGGATGAACTAGACTGAAAGATTGACTAGCTAAACCTTACCGACCCCTAATTGACGACCCATGTTCAAAGCTGACCACTTCTCTAACCATGTGTCTTGATTAATTCATTAAACAATAATACCTAATCCCCTGTGTATGCTGGCCTTAAATGTAAGTTTGATTAAAAAAATGACTTATTCCAAGTTTAAGGAAGAGATATAGTCATTAGGAGATGGGGTAAATTACGCTGGAAGGTATCAACATTTGAAGTGGTTAAAAAGAGGTAGCAACATTACGTAAAGGCAACCAAATAAGATATTATTAACTAACACTGTTAGTTGATTGTTGATGTGACAATTAACTGCCATGTGGCACTTTTATGGTGCTTAAAAAATAGTAAAAAAATGAAAAAAGATAATATAATGAAAATTAGATGAAAAAAATCTAGAGAAATTGAAAAAAAAAAAGAAAAATTTAAGAGAGAAGAATTAGACCAGCATTGCTGCATATCCTTCAAGACTCTACGCCACAATCAAACCTTAGATCTTGAACTTTTGGATCAAAGTTTTTTAGCCATCATTTAAATATTCTCTTTAGTCATTATCAAATGTAAATAAAAGCTTTGTGGGCTTTGATTTTCTCCCACTCAATCCTTTTTGTTGTAGTATTTCCATTGATTTTTCTTATTTAAACTTGCATAAGAAAATCAACATTCTTGGGATTTAGTTTTTTGAAAACTTGATCTGCCTTTGTAGGACTAATAACACACAAATATGGGTGGGATCAATCTCTTTTGATGTATTTATCAATCCTTAGATGTCAATTTATCTTGATCCTACACTTTTTCTCTAGATCTAAAAAACAAAATTCTAGGGTTTTCTACATTTTATTGCTGAACCATATTGGCAAGGACGAACATAGGATTTAAAGGTGGGGGGGCATCATTAATATAATCAAAACTACTTTACTTCCATATAATTATCTGAAGGATGAAAAAAATACATATAAAATTGTCAAATGAAAAAGACATCATTGAAGCCTAACTCGTCACTTTTTTATGTCATAAAATTCATCTATAATAGAATAAGTATCAATCTTTTCAACAATGCTTCTCTCTACATAAATCAAAAGACAATCAATAAGAAATTCATTGTCCATTTTATTTCTTAGTCTATTTTCACTATATTCATTGTAGAAAAGGATGTTCTATTGTTGCCATTGAAATTGGAAGAGTTAAAATTAATCAAATCGAATGATCAATTAAAGGATAGATTGACACTTTCCAATTTCCATCAATCTGAGACATAAATAAAAAATGGTAGATAAGCTCTCAAATTCTGGATTATTAGGAATGTCAGCTTCATAATATTATGCTTGCATGTTAAGATGACACATTTTTTGTTTAGTGAAATCCTCAAGATAAAACTTGCGAGCTAACTCATATATACGATCAACGCTTAACTTCTTAAAATTGTTACTAGGGTCAAGAGATGAACTAAGAGTAAGAAGATCCACCATGTTGTCATTAACCTATTATTAATCTCCTTCCATTGAGTGTCAATAGTAACATAAAACACATTAATTCGATAATTTTCTTCTACTGAAAAATTGTCACACTGGCATCGACGACCCCCACAATAAGTAAATTGGGAATTCAGTTTAGGAATAGTGGTGTTATGCTTCTCACAAAATGTTACAACATCTTTAATAAGATCATTCCACCCGTTTGTCTCATTTTTTCAAGTGAAGTCTTTGTTGTTGAGAGTAAAGATATTAAGTTGAATATATCTTGAGATTTTCATTACAAGGCTTGACAAAGATCATGAGTGATTCTCATAATATTTTTGATCATATGCAAAATAAACACAAACTCAAAGCTCATCATAACATCAAGAGCAACATTTGCTTCACCTCATTGAGAACAATTCCCTTCTTTACTAGCTTTCACAAGAACAATATAAGTAACATCAAACATATTTAACATAATCTTAATGGAAGAAAAGTGAGAACCCTAATGCATATATTCAGTACATTGTAACATGCCCATTTGATTGAGTCCATTACCCATTTCTAACTCATCATTAGCAATTTGATCAATTAGACTAGAAACAAAAGCATCTCACAAATAATCTTTTCACTTATAAGGGGAGCATGTTACATTAATAATATAGTTTAATTTAGAACAGAACTAATAGATGGGATTAATTTCTCTTGCTACTCTAACTAAGGCCAATTGAAGGCGATGAGCAAGACAATGAATATAGTATGCATAACGACATTCAGTTAAAATCAATAATCTCTTCCATGCACCACGTATATTACTTGCTCCATCATACCCTTATTGTCGAATCTTATGAAAGGTTAAATTATTTTGAGATAATATAGATTTTATTTCATTCTTCAAATTAGAGGATGTTGTGTTGGTAACATGAACAAGATTGAAAAATCTTTCCTTTATATTCCCTTCAGTATCGACAAATCTCAAAACAATTGCCATCTGTTCTTTCCCTGACTCATCTTGAGCTTCATCCATAAGAATATAGTATTTAGCATCACCGATCTCTTCACAAATTTTCTTGGGTATCTTTCTTTCCAATATATGTAATATCTCCTTTTGTATCCTTGGAGAAATATATTGAGCATTATCAGGAGCATTATCAAGCATAACATTGGCAACTGTTTGATTGTAGGTTGCTAAAAATTTAATCAATTTAATGAAATTTCCTCGATTTTGAGAATCACAGCTCTCATCATTACCCCTCAATGCATATCCTTGAAAAATGAGTTACTTTATTGCATCAATAGAAGTTTTAAGTATCCAACAATTATTTATGATAGATTGAGAACTCTACTTATGAAAAGCATTCTCAATATGTTGAGATTGTTTCATTAAGGTCTCGCAAGAATTCACACAAATATTATGAGGAGAGTTTGGAGATGATCCAACATGAGACAAAAATGCACAATTTCTTCCATCATTGACCTTCTTCCAATTTCTAAATCCCTTTTCAGTGAATGCATTTTCTCTTGATTGATTACTTGGGCCCCCACTTAACACAAAACAATGATGACAGAACACTACATCTTTTGTAGGTGAGTATTCTAACCAAGTTAGAAATTTGTTAAACCAAAAAGACTAAAAACGTCTTGCATGATTTTTATTATCAGAAGTGGTATTCACGAAGAATAGGTTGAAACGGTCCAGCTATAAGATATGCCCTTCGAATTTCATCATGTTGGTTAATGGATAATCCCATATTTGATGTCACAATCTTGGATCACGCTCAATAGTTGGGATGTCTTGGATTTGTTTATCAACTCTAGCTACTTTTGTTTGTTGCTCCTTGGATTCTTTATTTTCAATGCTTGTTGTAGGTTATGAGGGATTAGAATTGAAATCAGAATCTTCTATTTTTTTTTTTTTGGCTTAAAGGATGAATCAGTTGTTACTCCTTTCGCATAGCTTATTTTTGATTATTGATTATCTATGACAAAAAAATAAATAGTTGTAAGTGAAAATCATATATTGGGTCACAATTTATATTCAATTAGACATATATGAAGAAAAGGAGAAAAAAAGAAAGAAGAAGACAATATAACATAGTCATATTTATATCTATTATCTGAAAACAAATTATAACAAAGAAAAGTAACAAGCATGAGAAAACACATTATATTATATAATATAGATTTCTAACCTTGTTGCAGATGGGAGTAATGACGATAGAGTGATGATTGATGATGATAGTAAAACGTTGTGTTTCAATACCAAAAAACTTACGTCTAAATAATTTTTGCTTTAGAAAAGAGGTTTTTGTGTTTCTATATGTAATTTATAGAAAGTAGGAGTATAAGAGAGAAGAATAACTAAATAAATAAGTTATTGTTCTTTTCTCAAACATATCATTGATACGTTTAAGATATTATGATAAGTTATAATTTTTTTAATTAGATATGCATAAAATCAAATATAGAAATTTACTTAGTTAGTGAAAAGAATTGGAACAAAACAACTAGCTTCAAACTTACCTAATACAAATGAGATGTTTTTGAATTTTCAAATCTCAGCAATAAAATTAATTTCCTTAAATATCATAAAGTAATATATTATGATATTGATAGAAGAGGAAAACATTTCATTGATACATTTAAGATATATTATGATAAGTTATAATCTTTTAAATTAGATGTGCATAAATTCAAATATAGAAATTTACTCAGTTAATGAAAAGAATTGGAACAAAACAACTAGCTTCAAACTTATCTAATACAAATAAAATGTTTTTGGATTTTTAAATCTCAACAATAAAATCAATTTCCTTCAATAGTGTAAATTAATATGTTATGATATTGATAGAAAAGAAAAATATTTCTATCATTAATTTAGAATTCAAAATAAAAAATATATGTAATATAAATAGTGGTGAACTTGAATGGGAAGTTGCTAATAAAAAAAGCTTGGTATGAAAGTTAAAATTATTTGAGATTATCATTAAAGTATTCAACAAATATTTTTATGATATTCAATATGGTAAAAGAAAAAAAAAACCTTTTTCTAATCAATTACCTTATATATATTTTTAGTAAAAAGAAAACCCTTATGGCTTATACATTTGTTGCATTGTTTTCAAATTAAAATCATGAATATTAGTAATTGATATAAATACAACTGAAATCAATGAAACATTAAGAGAAAAAAAAATGAAATTTCCTTAACCATATATTAGAATATTAATTGCAAAAAAAAAGGATTAGAATATTACAAAAGAAATAAATTCAATATAATATGATAAGATTTAAGATTATTCAAGTCATTATTTCCTATCATAATGCGCTAGAAAAGCATAAATGCTAATAAAGTAAGAAGAAAAAATAAAATAAAACTGCCACACAATTTCCTTAACGAGAAAAAAAAAACATAAAGGAATAAATGGAAAACTGCCGGACATTAAATGCTCTGGTAGGTACTACTGCATTGCACTTTTTCTTATATTGTAACTTTGGGAGAAAAAAATAAAAGAATAAATACAAAACTGTCAGATGTTAAATACCCATGCCAAGTACAACTGTGTAGTTTTTTTTTGTAATTTGAAAGTTAAAAGTGCTTGAATGGAAATAGTTTAATGGTGTGGACCCATTTCAATCTAAACCCAGGAGCCAACGCCTTCTATCGTTCTATGGAAAATTTCTTGGATTGGGGGGTCAGCCCCTGTAGGCCTCCCCTTGGGCTTGTCCCTGCATATTGGCCATGTTCGAACACCTTTCATGGGTCTTTTAAAAATTGAATCTTACTCATTGGTGGATGTTTTGATGATGGGATTAGCAAAGAAGATGGTGGAATTGAGTCTTGATGGGTGTAGTGGTGAATGTTTTGGTGATGGTGGCCTAGTTGGTGGATATTTTAGTGATGGTGGTGATGGATTTGGCAAAAAAGATGGCAACATTGAGTCTTGATGGGTGTGGTGGTGAATGTTTTGATGATGGTGACCTAGTTGGTGGATGTTTCGATGATGTGCTTAGTAAAGAAGATGGCAACATTGAGTCTTCATGGGTGTGATGGTGAATGTTTTAGCAATGGTGGCTGGATTCTTTTTTTTTTTTTTTCCTCTTAAATTTTTCCTTTTTTTTTTTCAATTTTCCTAGATTTTTTTCATCCAATTGTCATTATATTATCTTTTTCATTTATTTTATACATGGCAGTTAAATGCCACATCAGCATTTAACTAACGATGTTAGTTAAGTATGCCTTATTTGACTCTCTTTATATAACGTTGCTATCTTTTTTTAACCACTCTAAACATTGATACCTCAAATGAATTTACCTCCAAACATTGATCCCTCCTGTATAATTTACCCTTAGTAGATGTTATGCATGTGTCGAGCCCGAATTTTGATCATTTCTCCTAAAAGTCCCGATCCATATCAAACCCAGCCCATTTGATACAGATCACTCGACAAGGAACTAGTAGGGTTTCGTATAAAGCCCAGTTTTCTGAAAAGAATTTTGATTAGAGTCACCACCGGTTAAAGCTGGAAAAAAGGTGAACCAGAAACCAAATGGGTGGTTTGGTTTCGTTCGATCACTGGTATTCGAAAAATCAGAAATTGCTGAGTTCGAGGGCTACTATTTTAAAACCTAAACGGTTATCTAGGCTTAGATGAGCTTTAGAAATCTTGAATTATATGGGCCTAAGATGTAATTTTGGATTTTTTAATATTTCAATTTTTTGTTTGTTTATAAAAAGGAATTTATTTGTTTGCAAATATATATTTTTTGTTTTTGTTTTAAAAAAAGGATCCTAAAAGTTTTTTATTTTTGTGATCGCCCCGCAGGTACCTACGTATCCGCTAGCCAAAATCAGGTCCCCGTAGTTCGTTTTGATTTTATAAAACTTTTAATTTGTTTGTATTTTTCATTTTGAAAACCCGCCAAGTTTAAGTTATTTAACCATTTTTAAATTTGATTTTGAAAATCCCTAAAATACCTAATTTTTATTATTTATTTATTTTTATTTTTGAAAACTCTTAAAAGATATCTATTTTTGAAAAACCCCATTTATTATTATTTTATTTAGAAAATAACTAAATGATAAATAAATATAGTCTAGGAAAACATTTTTTGTAATATAATATATATATGAAAGAAGAAAAAAAAAATTGATTTTGTAAATTTCCTTGTTTTATTATTTTTTATTTTTGTTAAACAAAATAAATATTTAGAAAACTAAAAACGGCATCACATCAAATAATTTGCAAATCCTATTGATATTACTTTAATTCAACGTTCACAAATCATCATTCAAGTCTAGTACTCATTTATCAAGAGGTGATCCAAAAGCTATAATCTAAAAACTATATCCGTATTTTGTTGATTTTTCATTATTTAACTTAAAATTTATTCATTAAACAGACTACATCCTAAATTTAATTTGCTTTTTTTTTTTTTTACTTACCCAAATCTTATATTATCATACACAAATATCTGCAAAAATAGCATACAAACTATACAATCATACATGCATAAACATATATACATAGATATATATTATATTTGTTTTCTATTCATTTTTTCCTTTTTTTTCTTACCATTTTCTGTTTTTTTTTTTTACATTATATTTATATATTTTATAACAAAGCAATAATAATAATAATAATAATAATAATAATAATAATAATAAATCAAATGAAAAGAAAAAAAAATGTAGAACCTTGTTAATTGGCTTCGCAGAGACTGTTGGTTCAGATCGGCGATGGTTTGGAGGCGGTTGAAGCAGCTGGAGTGGCGGTTTGAAGCGGCTGGAGTGGTGGTCTGAGTTTGGTGTGGTCGGTGTGAAATAAATCGGAGATGGCGGCGGTTTGGGTTTGGTATGATTAGCGTGAAGTGGTCTGGGGGTGGCGGTGGTTGATGGAGCTGGTGTAAGTAATGAAGTCGGCTGAGATGGGTGTTTGGTTGTGTTGTTTGGTTAGAGGTCGCGTGCTGGTGATAGAATTGGTGGACGCGAACGGTAGTGGTTGATTTTGGCTGACAGAGGTGAATGGGGCTTCTTAGAGGATGGCGACGGAGGCTTGCGGCGGTTTTGGCGAGTTTGAAGGGAGGTCGACAGAGAAAGATCAGTAAAAAAGGAGAGACCCGTCTTGATGGTAAGAGAGCTAGAATTCGAGAGAGACGAGGAAGAATCAGATCCCCAGGAGTCCAACCAGATCCCCCATATTTAAAAAAGAGGGAAATAATAATAATAATAATAATAATAATTGAATTCGAAATTAAACCCCCATTAAAATTTCGGTTACGGGATTTCAAAGGTTAAGGGGGTTGCAAAACTTTGAACTTTTGATTTCTTTTGGAAAGTTAGATGGTCGAATTCTGAGATAACGTGACCATTGAGATTCAATTTATAGGTTTGTGGGAAAGTGGAGCTCAAAATGAGATCAAAGCGTCCAGCAATGGCGGATGGACAATCAAGGAAGAAGACGCGCGTGATTGGCACGCGCCTGCCGGGTTTGGACGTGCCTAGCGTGTGGTCCCACGCGCCTGACAAAAGAAATTGTAAGATTCGCACTCCCCTCGTTTCGGACCCAGGACCGTCAATTCTGTTGCACAATCCTTAACCCGCCGAGCTGGGCTTGGTTTTTGTTTAATATGCTCACTCAACTAAAGATAACCCATTTAAACCATGGCAAAAATACTATAAAAATAAGCCAAAATTGATTCGGGTTCAGGATCCAAATTAATTCCTAAATGTAACAAAAAATACCAGAAGACCAATAACAAGTTCAAAAACGATTTTTTAATTATTTTTCCAATTTTTATTTTAATTCTAAAGGGTTATTTACTAAAAGATGGGTTTTTTTTTTTCAAATTTTTATATTCTTTTTAAAATTTGTAATTTTTTGTTGATTTTTAATTCAGCTAATTTTTTTTTATAATTTTCAATTCTTATTGCATTTTCTATCTTTTTACAATTTTATGATTTTTTGAATTTTTTCTTTTTAAAGGAGGCAAAAATGGGGTGTCGACAGCATGTTAGGTTTATTTTATAATGGATAAATTGATATTAGGTACATCAATATTAATCTATAATTATGTTGCTAATTTATGTTATATTAGGACGTATTAGGTCTAGGTTATTTGAGTTTCAAGACCGTTAGAATTGTTAAAGGCCATGTTTTTGGGAAAAAAAAACTTTATTGGTTTAATCCTTTTTTGGTTATTTTAACATTTTATTTTTGTCATTTTCAAATAGATGTTTGTTAAGAAACAAATACAAATGAAAAATATACATTTTTACTCATAAACAGATAAAAAAAATTAGTACAAATAAGATGCAGATACATATCATATACAGATAAAATAAAGATAAAAATCAAATAATCCAAATAGGCTCTAAAAGCATTCTAGAACCCTCGCCTAGGTGCATGAGTTTGTCATTGGTATTAGTTATGGTTTGGTAATGGACATGTCTTATATAGTGCGGTAATAGATATGTTTATTGAGGGTTTTCCCCCATATTCTATAGAGGCTTTTCACTTGTTACTGTTTTTGTAGAGACTTCACGTCCATTTATGTTTATGGCTTCACCTAGTTTTTAGGTTATTATATCATTTCTAGAAACAAACTTTTGGAAAATAGTTTCAGGCCTTATTCACGCATTCCAATTGATTTTTTTTTCCCTCTAATATTGGCTATGAAAGTGATTTGATTATCATATTGATTTAACATGAATTATGATTTGATTATGTGTAAGTTAACGTTGTTATATGTTAAATTGAATATTTTAAGTTGCATGTGGTGTGACATTGTGTGAACTCATGTGCATAATGATCCATACTGAGTGTTTCTCATTCACTCCTTTTTTTTTTTTTTTCCCAGGTATCATTGATCATTGAAATTTCACAAGCATTATATATCTATTTGGTGGTGGATATGCGATGGTGGTGGGATATGCCATTGGAGTGTGAAAGTAGGATGTAGTTAACAACTTAAAATGGAGGTTTATTCTATAATTTATGGAATTAGGGATTTAGTGATTCAGTTAGTAATCTAGATTTGAGTTTTGTTTTGTTTTCTTGTTACTTTAGGCAAGTCTCATGAGGCCTTGGTCTTGTGACATACATTACAGACCAAGTAAAATTAGAAAAACTTAATTTTTAGCAATTAAAACCAATTAACAAGTAAGTAGGTTAATTGAAATTTAAGATTTCAAACATTCTTTTTTTTTTTTTACCTATTTACTTCAATTACCAATTTCATGAATTGAATTATTCAATTCTTTTCAATCATCAATTTAAATTCTTAAATTAAATTTCTAAATCAAGTTATTAATTTCAATTCCCTTATCTCTTTTTAATTATTTCAACTTCCTAAATCTTATTATCTAAGAGGCCCAATTCAATTTAAAGGCTCAAGCTCATAAACTCTATATATTTTCCCATTAGAAAACCCTAATTTTTACTTTTCTTTTTCCTTCCTTTTCCTAGTTGCTTTCTCTTCCCCTTCTCTTCTTCTTCTCTTTATCTTCTCTCTTGTTTTTCTCTCGAACAAGCAAACCCTAAATCTCAATTTCAATAAGATCATAGAAAGAATTGAAAAATAGAAAACAAGATGGAAGTAAGAATATATGTAGGTAGAAGCTATATCAACTAGGAAGGAGCAGTAATAGTAAAGATCAAGTTACTCATGTTTGCTAAACATGTAAGTTAGTTATTTTTTTTTCAGTAATTGTTGTGAATGCTTGGAAATATTGACTTAAAGCTAGAAATATGTAGAATTTATAATAATATTGATAGATTAAAGTTAAAGGTATATGAACATATTGGCAAAAATCTTGATATATATATATATATATATGCATATGTATTCCAAGTATTTGATGAAATGATTTAAGGAAATATAAAGTAGAAATATGATTAGAAGTGTTAGATAGACATGAAAATGAGCTTGTATGATGTTTATGATATGTTTTTAATGCAATCAAGATGAGAAACAAGTAGTTAAACAAGTGAAATTTTGAAAAACAAATAAGGAAAAGCATAAAAATTTGACATAAGGCACTCATCACGGACGTGATAGAACTCATGATGATCTTTGTATCGTATGATTTTTGAAGAACACTCGATCATGGGTGTGATGATGCTCGTTATGCTCGTGGATTTGGAAATTTTGGACCATCATGACGTGATTCATCTTGTGATGATCTCTGTTTTGCAAAATTTGGGCTATCACGGGCGTGGTAAAAGGTGTGATTGCCTTTGATCTTTTTGCTTCCTCTTATCACATGCTTACATATAAAAAAAAATTATAAAAGAAAAGAAAGAATGATAAAATGAAATAGATGAATGATAGTTAATATGATATGTTAGTTAACTTATATAATTAAGGGTGAGTGAAGAGAATTTATAGATTGTAACTAATTATATTAAACATAGAAGTTAAGTATAAAATAAACTTAGTTAACAAACTTAGATTCAACTTGTTTTAGCAAATCTTAATGAGTTAAAATGAATTAGATTAATTAAGATCCAATAGGACTTAATTAATAAAAATAATTCAGTAACTAAATTAGATTTAATATGGATTTTGAAAATGTAGAGGATTAGTTAATAGAACTTGTGAGATTATTGAATATGAATTAGTAACCAGATTAAATGATTAATTTTAGTCAACTTGGCTAAGTTAAGTATTATAGACTTAACTTGAAATTGGCTTAGATCTAATAAACTTGTAATGAGAGAGACTAAACCATGATTAATATAGAGAGTATGTTATTTCAAAGGTATGTTTGCTAAGAAAATAATTAATAAAGGAAAATTTGACAGATAACAGAGAATTGTCCATATCTTGGTAGGACAACTTTTACAGCCATGATAGGATTTCTACTTATTGCCTGATCAAATAGGTTTTAATATAAGTTTGATGTAAGTTAATAATTGATTTAATTCCTGAACAGATGAATGGATAGCTGATCTATCTTTTGCTTTTGTTTTGGATTCCAGACACTATGAAAGGTACGCAGTGACTTGCATCTTGTTTGTTAAGATAGACATTCCTAATGAACTAAAAGTTTAAAACAACCTTAATAATTGAGTGATGTTTGTGCTTGTGTCATTGAATCTAGTTCGAGGAGTGACAATCTTGCTATGAGTCATAATAGTTAAGCACTTAGGCCACCCCTTAGTCATGATTCAATGACAACCTATAAGTGGCTCAGTGGATAGTTGATAGGGCAAATGGTATCAATGTAATGTTTACTTAAGTTTGGAAGGAAGTAATATAGTTTAGTTCATGTTTATGGGACTGGTTGAACTAAATGATATTATGGACTGAGATAAGTAAAGATATGTAACGGCTATGAACCCTAGATGATACTATTTTCCTTTTCCAGTGTAGATATAGGATATATAGGTATTCAGATTACCCCTACTAACCCTTGAGTAGTTGTCGTTATTCAGGACCCTCAGATTCTTAGAGGCTTGTTTCAAAGTGCAAGTGCTCTAATGTTGCTTGATTTACTTTAATTTACATATAATAAACTCTTGTTTGCTATTTTGCATTAGTATAAGCTTGTATGTCATCTCATGTGTGCTTGTGTTGGTGTGTACTAGGTTTCGACTCATTGTTGTTTTCTCTGCAGGTGTTGATTGACTGATGTTGATGATTGAATTGGGTTATGGGATGACTTTAAAGATTTAGATGATGAGTGAAGCGGACTAAGATTATTTTATTTTGTTTAAGAACTGGATTTATCTTTTTAAGTCTATTGTTAGTTTTTAAGGGCCTAGTGGAGCCCTCATGTTTTGTAATAAGTTTTAAAGTTTTGTTTTACCATAGTAAAAGGTATATGAGAATACCTGATGATATGATTTCATTTGTGGAAGTCAATCTACTTGTATGAGTAGAATGAAAAATGTTTTGATAAACAAAATTTACCAGGCTAAGTCCTATTGTTTCCAAAATCTTATTAAAAGATTTTAGAACTTAAAATTTGATAGCAAATGTTTGACAAAAATAGTTTCTTTTAGGTCACCTTGTACGTATATTGGTTAAGTGTTATACATGGTGACTAGACATGCCTAGACCTTGTTTTAGGGCGTAACAACTTGTCAATGAAGATTTCTAAACTCCCATGTTTCATCAATGTAACTTTTAGGTTCCATCTTAGGGGATGTAATTATGCAAGAGTCTAAGTCCAATTTTTTTACTAAATTTTTTTTAAGGAAAATATATTTTTTATTTTTTCATATTTGTTTAAAAAAAATGACACCGTTATTGGAAAACATTTTCCCTTATTTTGAAAAATATAAATTCATTCATATCTTATTTTTAGAAGGTGGAATTGAGATTCAATTTCTTCATCCTAAATGATTACTATTTAATTACTTTTTTATTCTCTTACTTATTTTTATTCATATTAATTATTAGGGATATTTTTGATAAATAAAATGTTTATGGATTTATTATTCTTCCCATTCTAATTCATTCTATATCGCACTAAACTTGCGTACTAAATGTGGCATAAATATTTTCTATCAATAAACTTTGTGGAGTTACTATTGCTTCATTGTTATATGATTTAACGAAAAATGGATAGAGTTTTTCGGAGAGTCTTACCTTTTCAAAAGAGTTGTAACTTCTTTGAAACTCCTACGCATAGCAGAGCAGGGTAAGATTTTGTGAAGTTTTATATAATGGGAGGAGAGGGTACCAAAATGAGAGGGTTTACATTTGGAAGAAATATTTAAAGTGTAAAATAACTCTAATACCCTTAATTTTAAAAGAATATTGTGCGGTATTTCAAGCTTATGTAATATATTAATGAAATGGGCATCGTGAGAGTTTTACATCAAGATAAGTTAACATATTATCAGATGACTTAGTTTATTATTGTTATTGCGTGTGCTGCTATAATTATGAAAAAACAAAAATATAATACTATTTAAATAAAAAATTACAAAATTGCTACTGTATCAAAATAGTCCAAAAAAACATGTATGTTAAGCTCATCTTTTCAAGAGATGAGTTCAAGACAACTCTAATGAACTTGTTTCTTGAAAAGACAAGTTTAATACAACATAAACCTATTTTTTCAAGAGATGGGTTTAGGTTGCCTAATGTTGGATTATTTACCATGTGATGGCATTTTTGTAGTTTTTAAAAATATATACTTTTCCTTTTCCCACAATTGTATTATTATTTAATCTTTTTGGCCATAAATCTTGTTATAAACAAAAGCACAATCAAACGACAATAGTAAACATAAAAGTAAAGAGCACACAAATTTTATGTGGAAACCCTTAACGAGATAAACCATGAGCAGAGATGAGAGAGGAATCACACTATATCAAAGTAGGAGTACAAGGATTTGAGAGAATACAACTCTATTCTCTAGATCTCTCAAATAAGCTTTCAAAAGACTGAAACTTTCGTATCTAACACTTTCTCACACACAAAACCCTAGAAACAACACACTCATACATATATATATATATATATGTTATAGGATAAAAGAAAGGCTGGCATGAAAGCCAGCCTAAAAGTTGGCGGCTTAAATGTACGCCGGCACTTAGGTCAGCGGCTTAGTTATATAAAGGCTGGCGGCTTAGGATATGTAGGCTGCTGGCTTAGGGCCGGCCTACACCTTCTAGAGTCCACAAACAACATCTAACATGAAGACAAATTTACGTCGCCTAAAAATACATAAGAGCTGGCAGCTTTGACTTGAATTTGAGTCATATTTTCAACAAATCTCCACCTTGACTCGAATTCCAAAGTAAAAATAAACTCCAAATTTTGATAAACACTACTCCACCTCTTCCACAAATCCTCTAAAGGAAACAATTAGCAACTGACACTTAGCAAGTTCAAGCAATGCTCAAACTTTGCTATAGGAAGTGTCTTTGTCAACATATTTGCAGGGTTGTCATGAGTACTCACTTTGTTCACAGTGATATCTCCTCGAGCAACTATGTTACGCACAAAGTGATATCGAACGTCGATGTGTTTTGTTCTCTCATGGAATATTTGATTCTTAGTAAGAAAAATCGCACTCTGACTATCACAAAATACTATAGATGTCTTCAAATTACTAATCTCAGCAAACAATCCTTTCAACCATATAGCCTATTTAATCACCTCTGTAATAGCCATGTATTTGGCCTGGGTAGTGGACAGAGCAATAGTAGCCTGTAAGGTGGCTTTCCAATTAATAGCACAGCCACCAAGAGAGAAAACATACCCAGTAATAGATCTTCTTTTATCTAAGTCTCTGGCGAAATCAGAATCAATAAACTCTGTGACGCCATCTCTAGTTCTCCCAAAATGTAGACAAACATTGGTAGTTTCTTTTAAGTATCTGAAAATCCACTGGACTGCTTTCCAGTGTTCCTTATCAGGATTCGCCATATACCTGCTGATAATACTCATAGCATATGACAAATCTAGACGCGTACATATCATGGCATACATAAGAGACCCTACTGCATTAGAGTGAGGGACCTTTGACATATAATTAATTTCATCTTCTGACTGTGGAGATTGAGCAGACGACAGTCTAAAATGACCTGCTAAAGGGATACTTACAGGTTTAGCACTCATCATATTGAACCTGGAAAGTATCTTCTCAATGTATCCTTTCTGACTCAGATGTAATACACTTGCATTTCTATCTCTTGAAATTTCCATCCCATGAATTTTCTTGGCTACACCCAAGTCTTTCATCTTAAACTCTTTATTCAACTGTGCTTTAACCCTGTCAATCTCTCCTCTATCCTTAGTCGCTATCGACATATCATCCACATATAGTTATAGATACAGAAACGACCTATCATCACATCACTTGAAATACACACAGCTATCAAAGTTACTTCTCTTGAAATCATGAGAAGTCATAAAGGAATCAAACCTTTTATACTACTGTTGTGGTGATTGCTTCAACCCATAAAGAGATTTCTTCAACATGCATACATGATCTTCTTTTCTTGAGACCTCAAAACCTACTGGTTGAAGCATATAAATATCTCCCTCAAGCTCTCCATGCAAAAAAACAGTCTTCACATCAAGCTGCTCAAGCTTTAAATCCTCCATAACTACAATACCAAGTAAAGCTCGAATCGAGCTGTGTTTTACAATAGGAGAAAACATGTCAGTAAAGTTAATATTTGGTATTTGACTGTAGCCTTTTGCAACAAGTCTTGCTTTGAATCCGGGTTCTTCACTACTTGTAGCCCCTTCCTTTTTCTTGTAAACCCATTTGCAGCGAACGACCTTCTTGCCCTTGGGAAGTTTCACTAACTCCCATGTTCTATTCTTTTGGAGGGATTCCATCTTTTCTTGCATGGCGATCATCCACTTACCAAAATCATCACAATTAACTGCTTCTGTGTAAGTGGATAGTTCCAAATTTAAATCAACATCATCTTTCACATTGAGTACATATGCTACTAGATTTGCCTCGCCATATCTCTATGGAGGCCTTACCTCTCTTCTGGGTTTGTCTTTGGCAATAGAATATTGTAGCTGTTGAGGTGTAGTAACAGGTTGAGAAGTAGGCTTTAGTGTAGAATCTACATTAGTATCAAATTCCACTTGCACACTTGCTTTTTGCTAGGATTTATCAGAAATAACAGTAGGATATAGATCATGTAACATAGCATATTCATCAAATATAATATCCCTATTAACAATGACTTTCTTTAATTCAAGACATCATAATTTATACCCTTTAACCCCAGTCTTGAAACCAAGAAACACACACTTCAGTGATCTAGGCTCAAGTTTACCATTATTTACATGAGCATATGTAGGACATCCAAAAAATTTTAATTCAGAGTAATCTGCAAGGGTTCCAGACCATACCTCATGTGGAGTCTTCTTCTCAATGGAAGTTGACGGAGATCTATAAATCAACAAACAAGATGTGGAGGTAGCTTCCACTCAGAAAGATTTTGGTAACTTAGAATTGGAGAGCATACATCTCACCTTCTCCATGATGGTTCTATTCATAGTTCTGCTACCCTGTTTTGTTGGGGTGTAGTAGGAACTATAAGATGCCTCACAATTCGCTATGATTTGCCCAAATTATTAAAATCACTAGAGCAGAATTCCAAACTGTTATCAGTGTGAAGTCGTTTTAATTGTTTTCTGGTTTGTTTCTCAATCATCGTCTTCCATGCTTTAAACATAGATAAAGCATTGCTTTTCTGCTTCAAAAAATATATCCAAACCTTTCTGGAGAAGTCATCTATGATGGTCATCATGTAATTGGCACCTCCACTAGAGGGCACTCTAGAAGGTCCCCAAAGATCAGAATGAATATAATCAAGAGTGTCCTTTGTATTGTGAGTACCTATTGTGAATTTAACCCTCTTCTTCTTCCCGAAAATGCAGCGTTCATAGAACTTTAATTTGCTAATGCCTTGCCCATCTAGAAGTCCTCTCTTACTCAATTCAGCCATACCAGCTTCACTCATATGCCCTAGATGCATATGCCATAGCCTAGTAGCATCTTCATTTGACAAAGACGAACCAACGGCTGCATCACCTGTCACAAAGAACCTTGCAAAGTATATAGATTAGTAGTCTTTCTATGTCCTTTCATCACCACAAGTGAACCCTTACTTATCTTCAAAACTCCACCTTCACCTGTATACTTATACCCCTTCAAATCAAGCGTACTAAGAGAAATTAAATTTCTCTTCAAGTCAGGCACATGCCTCACATCACCTAATGTCCTAACAATCCCATCAAACATTTTTGTCTTGATTGTTCCAATACCTGCAACTTTACAAGAAGTGTGATTACCCATCAGAACAACACCTCTGGAAATCATTTCATATGTTGAAAAACAGTCCCGATTGGGACGCATATGAAAAGTACATCCAGAGTCAAGAATCTACTCTTTATTGGCTTGTGAATCATTGTCAAAAGTGATAAGAAGATCACCATCACTATGATCTTCAACAACATTGGCTTTACCCGTTTTCTCTGGTTGATTTTGCTTTTGATTCTCACCAGTTTTCTTATTTTTTTTATTTTGCAATTTATAACACTCTTTGTAATCCCCCAAATTTTACGTAATCTAATTTTAACAAATATTAAAAATGTAATATAGAATTGTATAGAATATTTGGAACAAGTAGTAAAAATCGCTCCAAATTTTTCTCGATTTAAATATGTTAAAGTATCAATGAATTAGATTATAATTAGAAAGATCAAAATCGTTACCAATAAAAAAACAATATTTTGAAAATACAAACTAAACTTCTATGATCTCAAATAATTTATAAAACGACGATAAAACAATCATTAATATAAAGTTACTAAATTCTTTTTCTTAAAGTTCAATACTTAAAAATAAATCCTACGCTTGTTAAATAACAAAATAATAGTATTCAAGCTATTATGAATCTATTAACATTAAGTAGCATTAGACAAAAATATGTTAGTCTCAATAACTCCTATACATTAAATAATGACGTTTAGTAAAGTGATCAACAGTCCAATAAACAAATCATAGCTAACCGTAATTTTAAATCATAATAATAGATGATTAATTTAAAACCTGAAAGATATAAAATTATAGACTAAAGACAAATCTGGATCTTAAATAAATATTTAAATCACACTAATATTCTAACTAAGAGATTTACAGATTTTAGAAATTTAAAATCCCGAATTGTCAACGTAACCTTTACTAATTTTCATAACTAGAAAATGAACAAATTGGCAAAAGCGGAACTAATATCAAATATATGATTCAATAAAAATCTTAAAATAGATCTATGAATTGTAATAAACTCATTCATAGCTTGAAAGGCCTAAATACAAATTTCCTTGACCTTAATAGATACCAAAAATGAGATTTCATATCTTGAACTGATAATTCAAGATATAACTAGAAATAGTTTTAAAATTTCGAAACCGATAAGATACAATTTATTTATAGAGCTTATCGGTATAAAACAATAGATTACAAATACAAATAGACACTAATACTGAACAATAACTAATCAATTTAGATCTAAAAAGGAAATTTCAAACCCACTGTTTTGATTATTAGGAAATTCTAAATTTATTAGGACTTGGTTCCTAATTTAATTCATCGAACTTGAAAATTTAATCACGTAAATTAAAAATACTAAAAATAATTAACCGTGTGAAGTTTTAACTAAAAATTTGAAAATATAAATAAATTAAAGTTTTGTTGTAACTTAAATAATATTATCTCGATAAAACGTAAGAATAACAAGTATAGATATACGCGAATAATTTATTTTCTTAATAAAAAATATTTTTTTTTGTTAATAACTATTAAATATATATATATATATATATATAGAAAAAATGGAAGTCGGACTTTAATTGCAAACCGTTGCACCGCTGGACGTTGATCGGTTAAGGAGTCACGCGCAGGAGCAACAGTTGAGTCCATCGAGCAGTGAAACCACACACGCACGTGCTACTAATTTTTCCACTCGAGCAGCTGGAATTCCCACGCACTACCAGCAGCATCCCATTGAGCAAGCAACAGGAGCACACGCATGAACAATAGCAGCAGGGATGACAGAGCTCCATTCCAGTGCAGCAGCGGACAACAGCATCTTTAACACACGAGCAACTGGAACGATCAGGCAGCAGCAGCTCACACACCCCACGAGCAGCAGCTCCACACACACACACACCTCCTACACACGCACAGCATGGCCAAGTGGAAACAGAGCACTGGGAAAACAGAGACTCCTCCTCGGTTGCAGCAACTGGTTTTCATCTAACTTTAATCCGATTTTTGCTACGAATTTCAACTCTAAAAAGACACCTAAACCAACCCAAAAGCTACACCTATAACCCACAATTAATGTGTAAGAATTACAGACCAAATGCAATAGGAAAACAACTCCAAATTTGGATAGAAAATCGTGATGCAGCAGTCCAAGAATCTCCCCTGCTGCAGAGACCTGATTTTTCTTAACCAACTTTGATCCAAAATTGAACCTTAAATTTCAAACGAAATTGACCCAAAAGCCAACCAAAACACTCCACATGTAAACAACATTAAATGAGGAGAAGTTCAGCTTGGATAAACAACCGTAACCGTCCCAAATACTTTGCTAAAAATCAGAGGTTACAGCTGCAACAGAGGAGAGAAATTCAACAATTACAGCAGCATACTTCTCCAAATCCAACTCCGATTTTTGTAATATTCCTAGGATTAAATGAGCTGATATTTTGACCAATTAAACACCAATAGGGAGCCTTCAAATGGACACTTCATACACCAAAAATTAATGAGAAAATCGGATCCAAAATTGGTCTAAAAATCAAGGTGGAATTGTTCCAGAAATTTCAGTTTTCACACTTCAAACTTCAATAGATTTTGACCCGATTTTTACACAAGTTAATCTCTTATTTTTACACACATAAATAGCATTAATTTGCTACCAAACAAACACCATTAAATCCCCCAAAGATAGCCACCAAAAATCTGTCAAACCCAAGTCAAATTTGCATCAAACTTTGCAAAATCGTGTAGAAAATTCCAGCTGCATTTGTGGACATTTTCCAAGTCCAAAACCCATTCCATAGCCTCTAAAACTTAGTTTAGTCCTAATATAAGTATATAAGCCTAAGTTAGACACACTTTGAGCTCATAAACCCCACAAAACACTCTAAAATCTCAGCTGCAACTACAAGTGCGTCCAGCACTTTTTACTTTCCTTTTTCCCTTACCACCTTCAACAGAAAAGCTTTGGAACTTTGTATGAGCAACCATAAACCTCTAGCCTACTTCCATACCTTGCCTACACGTTAAACTCATCAATAACAACCAAAACCGAATAAAAAATCCTAAGTTATCCTAGGGTTCAAGAGGAGGAAATTAACTTGACAAAGTGAGAAAATTTGATTACATTAGTGAACTTGTATTATAGTTAATGTTGCTTAGTTAGAAACTCATCCTCTAATCTTTGATCTAGGTTTAATTCTTGCTTTAAGAGGAAGTTGAACCTCCTCCTTCCATTCCAATCCAAGGTAAGTTCCAAACTAAACTTATCCTTGTTAAATTTATGAATAGACCTTAGGATGGATTTTTGAGCATTGAAAGAAAGTTTTGTGATTGGAAAAAGTTGTTAATCCTTGAATGAATTCAAGTGGATAGATGATTGATGTGTTAGAAATGTTAAGATATTGTTGGAAGAGAAAAACAACAACTCAGAAGTATTATGATCATGGTAATATTAAATTCGGATTTAAAGACAAAGTAGACAAAACAAGACTCAAACTTCATCTAATCTAGTCTAAATGCATGTTTAAAGCTTCTAAGACCTTACATGAACATAAAACTTGATAAATCAAGCTTTAAAGGCATGATTAGGAGTTTTACATTACAAGAAAAATATTATGAACAAATTCATAGAAATTACACATATTAATACCTCTATAAACCATGAATGAACTTAGGATATGAATGAAGGCTTCAATGAGATCCCCTAAAATAATATACAATCAAAAGAAAATTAAAAGAATTAAACAATAAAAATTCCTTTACTATAAGAATCAATACTTAAGAAATCACAAACTAGAAAATCATTCAGTTTATAGTCTTAAAAAACCAACATCAACTTTACTGTTATTCCTATAAGTATGATTATAAGTATTGCTATTAATATTACTACTGAGTATAGTATTCAGTATTGATGATGTTTTCATCATGAGTTATGAACGATTATTAAAACTGTTATCTTCACATAAACGCTACTATATTTATATATCGATACTATTATTTTGTCACTAATAGTATGAAAAATGATTATTATTATACCTATAGTTATTACTAATATTGATATAACGTTTCAAAACTAAAAGTACTAATAATATTGTAGTATTAAACTTAGTTTTTTTGCAATAAGAATGAAACCGAAGTATAATAAAAAAAAATTTTTGATATATCTAAATACGGTTTTATAACTTTTGAAATGTATAGATACTAGAACATATCCTTAAATAAATAAGAATACCAATTTGAGAGACAGATAAGGTTAACGGGCAAAGAATTAATAAATAAAAATCTTCTATTAAAAGCAGTAGAACTTAAGAAAAGACAAACCCCTGGAATAAAAATATAGATAGCAATTAATAAAAACTATATCAAACACCGATACGAAATATTTAGGTACCTAAAATGATTTAATTAAATTATTTAACGATGCAATAATTAAGTAACGGGTTTAGTCTAATATTCGGCGATTAGAATCAGCGCCTTTAATTATAGGAAGACTTCTCTTACAGAAATAATCCAATAATAAATCTCTGTTACTTCCTTTCATAGGAAAATAGAACAATTCCCGGATTTCCGGTAGCTTACACAACAGCTTAGCGAGGACCACAGGTGAGTAACTTAGACTTGTTACATTGTTTGTGCTTGTAGGATAGTTGCATTTGGAATAATATAATAATATATATATATATATTCAATTGATATGCATGCGGGATTGGGATACAGCATGATGCGTGGTGTATGATTGAATGGCAAATTATCATAATATAAGCGATAATCCTATTGTATGATAAATATTGTATGAAATATGTTGATGATTGTCTGTAAATTGTATGATCGCCTTAAACTTGATTAACAACTGTCGGTACTATAAATGAAACGGACATGCATTGCACGATTTGCAAAAACTGCATTATGTTTTTACGAACACTTATTACGTGTTAGAATTTCGATTCTTGGTAACTTGGTTTTTTCTAGGCAATGGGCTATTAGTTCTACGCAAGTTTACCTTGTTCTGTCGGTTCCATGGGAACTAACTGGTAACGAAGGACGCCGCCTATGGTATCGCTGTGAAATGGCTAACACTTAGTGGAGTTTCTAAGGTACAAGACAGGAACTGAGTGTTTAAAACATCATTAAAAATAAAGAGATAATAATTGTAAGGATTATGGATTCCTGTGTACTTAGTTTCTCCTGGGTAGGTGATTCAGGTATTGGTTCCTTCAACCCCGATGAGAGGGCGTAAATCTCCATCCTGTTTAGATTTCGGATTGTCCAAGCTTGTAATTTTTCATGTGTTTGATTGATGCATTACATATGATTGATAATAACTTGCTTGTTGTGATAAGTCTGGTTATTCACTAAGCCCATGGTTCGCTCACCCCCCTACAGTTTTTGTGCAGGATTATTACTAGCTCGGATTGGGCTAGGAATGTGTGAAGAGAGCTTCTCCAACGAACTCTATTGAAGATAGAGATATAGGATATTGTAAACTTAGAATTTAAATTTTATAATTTTGAAATTTGTAAGTTGTAGTCTGAAACCCAATTTCACTATTTGGTGGGGGATACCGATTCTCTGCGATCTTGGTGGAAATTGGAAAATCGGATTTCATAGTTGAAATCCTGTAATATATTATATCATATATATGATGAACATTGATAAATAAATAGAGTCTTGTATACTCTGACATACAAGACGGCTCTCATGTTACAGGTGCACACGTGATATGATAGCTTTAGAAAAATCCTGCTAGGCCCCCATTTGGAGTCGTGACACTCTTAACTTTATGTGGCCTTTCTTTTTGCAATAGTTACAGGTTTTATTTCTATTTGTTGACTTTAATCTGCCTCTAGAATTTCCACTAGTCTTATGATCTTGACTTTTATCACATGCTACTAAACTTTTAGATTGAGACTCAGTTTTAATCACAAGATGTTTCATCTTCTCAAAGGAGCTTAAACTAGCATATACGTCATCAATAGACAGAGTATCATGACTATAAAGAAGAGTATATCTAAAGGTCGAATAAGAAGGGGGCAAAGAACATAATAAGATTAGACCTAAATCCTCTTCATCATACTTAACTTCGACAGTTTCTAAATCAGAAACAATTTCTTTAAAGGTCGTTAAGTGATCATCTAGAGACGTACCTTCTTCCAAACGATGAGAATATAATCTCTGTTTCAAGTGTAACTTACTATTCAAGCTCTTTGTGATACATAGTTGCTCCAATTTCAACCATATTACAGCAACGGTTTTCTCCTTAAGCATATCCTGTAAAATCTGATTCAATAGATGAAGATGGATTTGCGAAAGGGCTTTCCAATACAAGGATTTGAGAGAATAAAACTCTATTCTCTAGATCTCTCAAATAAGCTCTCAAAAGAATAGAACTTTCGTATCTCACACTTTCTCACATATAAAACCCTAGAAATACACCACCCCCCCAACACACACACACACACACACACACACGTTATAGGATAAAGGAAAGGATGGCATGAAAGCCAGCTTAAAAAGCTGGCAGCTTAAATGTACGTTGGCACTTAGGCCGGCAGCATAGCCATAAAGGCTGGCGGCTTAGGACATGTAGGCTGCTAGCTTAGAGTCGGCCTACACTTTCTAGAGTTTACGAACAACATCCAACACGAAGAAAAATTTTGGCCGCCTAAAAATACATAAGAGTTGGCAGCTTTGACGTGAATTTGAGTCATATTTTCAACAAATCTAATTTTAGTAATTGAGTAAGGATAATAAGGTTTTAAAGTAATATAGTGTTATTAAATAATTACTCTAATAAAAAAATAAAAATAAAAATTTTAAATTTTTTATTATAATAGTAAAACTTGATTAAATTCCAAACATACCTTAATTTTAATTAAAAAAAACATTTACTTTATTTTGATTTTATTATTATATTAAAATTTTGCACAAACAAAAAAACCTAGTAGGCTGGTAAATTGATTTGCTCAACATTTTTACTGGTAAATTATCCAAGCCAAAGCAAGTTTGCCCACTTAACCCACAAATTACAATGGAGTCGGTGTAAGGATCCACGTAACTTGTTTGTACAATGCTACATATAGATATAAAGACATTATTGGTTCAATTTTTTAAAGCTCAAATATTGTACAAAAAAGAATTCTTGAGAAGGAAAAATAATTTAGAAAAGAAAATTATTATCAATTACGATTTTCGATTGACTAAATAGTTACAATAGCATTCTTAGGGGAAAGGAGTAATCACATTTACTAATTAGTAATGAGTTTACTATAATTTCAATTAGTAAGATAAATTAGAACATTATAAAATAAGCTACTATAAAAAATTGCGTATTATATAGAAATTCTTAGAAAAATACTCGATTATTATAATTGGGTAGCCAGATCAAATCATATCCTATAACTAAAGTGTAAGTGAAAAATTCAAGATTTAACACATATAAATATTTTACATGATATAAAAGATCTCTCTCTCTTCTTCTCTTCATAATCCTCTCTAACTTCTCCTAAAGGTAAATCTTCTTACCCTAGTATAACAAAAAGTGAGATAGAGAGAGAAAAGAGAAAGAGAGAAGATAGAGAAAGAAAAGAGAAAGAGAGAAGATTATATTCTAAACAATGACCATTTCATTAAGTGAATTTTTACCTTTCTTGGTGATGGTTCTAGTGCAACTAGGGTTTTTAAGAATGAGCATTATATCAAAACTTGCAATGGATGATGGATTCAATCCATTCGTTTTTGTGATATACGTAGTGCTGGAAATTCATGTTACCGTATTGTGTCTTGTATCCGTGTCTAAATAGATTTGTGTCCTGAAAACTCCAAACCCGGGATTTGACCCATTTATTAATCGTATATGAAAACCTAAACTCATGACCCAATCTATTTATATCGTGTTTCGTGTCTCATTCAACCCACTTATCGAAAGTTGAATCTAGTACTTAAAGAGCATATAAAGAAGTTTGGTTAGTTACTTTCGTCCATCATAGGTTGCAATAAAACTAGAAGATATTATAAAACATCCTACATAATAGCAAAAACAACTAGCTTTCACAAGCTATTGATACCTAATACATGTGATTAGTCTTACCAAAATTAAAATAAATAACCTTGCGTTTGGTATGCTTATGGGTCATAAAACATTTTATTCAAAAACATCATCTTGGAATAAAATTACAACATAAACATTTAAGCATGAAGTTAATCTTACAAGAGATTAAACCACAAGAACCTCTAAAGCTAGCAAAAGAACAAATCTGAACACTAAATGTTGTTAAGTTGAACCATGGTCTAAAGAGATCTCGTTACTGGTGGTGATTTTTAGTTTCATCACATTCTCTGTCAATTCCTCAAGGGAGACATTTGGAGAACCTACTATGAAAAAAGAATAGTACAAATAAAAAATGAATATTATCAATAATTTTATAAAAATAAGGTATTTTATTACCTTCTTCACCAAAAAGCCAATCCTTCGTACATACAAGAGCTTCTGCAGTTTGTGGCTTCAATGAGCCATGATGTTCATTGAGCATTCGGCCTCTAGTACTAAATGCAGATTCTGAAGCAATCGTAGATATTGGTATGCTTAAGATGCCATGTGCCACTCTTGTAACTTGAGAATATTGAAATTGATTATTTTTCCAGTAACCTAAGATATCTAAATCTACCATCTGATGTCGTTCCTCATCTAAATATAGCTCTAGTTCAGATCTTGTAACACTCTTGAGCATTTTTACGCTTTTAAAAGATTGAAAGTCCTAGACAAAATAAAAAATGATAAGCATTATATGGAATAAAAATAGCTTGAAAAGTGTAAACAATATATATAATTATAAAAAATAAAGTTACCTTGATGTCATCACCCCGCTAATCATTAATAGTTTTCATGGTCTTTGATTTATCACCACAAAAATTTTTATCTGAACTTCCATCATCTATCATCGCATATTCATCAAAAAAAGAAAATAATGCTCTTTTGACTTTTAAAAACTCACTTGAGTTAGCACCATAAATCCTCTGGTAAGTCCACTCAACATAATCAAGCTTATACCATGGATCCAATGTAATAACAATTGCCAAAATCACACTAAACTCAGACCAATACTTTTCAAATTTCACAAACATCCTAGTTGCCATATCTTTCAAATATAGTTCACTTTCACCCATATTATTTGTCAGTGCTCGATATGCCTTACAAATTGATGGAAAGTACAAATTGGCAGTAGGATATTTTGTTATAGAGGATTAACAAGTGATATCATTAAAAAGCTTCAAGAACTTGGTCATTTTCTCAAGCCTGTCCCATTCTTCCAAAGAAGGACAATACTTATAATTGGATTCACTTAACTCTAAATGACAAAAGACACTTTTATAATGAACTGCACTCTCAAGCATGAAATATATGGAATTCCACCGAGTTGGGACATCTTGTCTTAAACCCTTATTCTTTGACAAACATAATAGGCTTACACGTTCAGCAAACTTTATTTTTCATGTTTGAGAACCCTTCACATACTTTACACTTTCCCTGACCTTATCCACATCACCATCAATATTTTCCAGACCTTCTTGAACAATCAAATTAAGAATATGCGCACAACATCTTATATGAAAATAGTTACCTGATGCCAAAAGTCCACTTCAGACATTTAGTTGTGACTTCAATAAACTCACAAAAAGATCATTTGCTGAAGCATTATCCAAAGTCACATTGAATAATTTACTTTTGATACGTCAATTAGCTAGTAATGCCATTGCTTTTTCAGTTAATGTAACACCTAAATGTGGAGGTGACATATATGCAAAACTCAAAATCCTCTTTTTTAAGACCTAATTTTTATCAATGAAATGTGCAGTCACTGATATATATCCATCAAGTGCTACAGATGTCCACAAATCAGATGTCACGCAAACTCTACCTAAACACTTGAAAAGCATCTTTTTGATCCTACTTCTTTCCCTCTTATACATGTTCAATACACCGCTTTCAAAGAATTTCTAGAAATATAAACAACATTTTTATTCAAATACTCAAACATAGCCTTAAATCCGTTATACTGTGCAAATACAAGAGGCATTTGATGCTTAACAATAGCAGCAACAAATAACTCATGATATTTTTCAAGATTAAACTTGTTGGTTTTGCATTTCATATTAATAGACAAAAGTATTTGACCAATGTCTCTACTGTTACGTTTTGAACGTTTATTAGTATGCCTTTTTAAGTTCCCCCTCCCAAATTGACTATCACATTTTATAGCAGTCTTATACGACTTATATATAGCTTTTGTGACAATTGATCCATCTGATCTCTTTTAATGAGTACGAGTGAAAAATTTCCACCATGGAGATGTGAGCCTTCTTTGTCGTTTAGAGTTATTAGTTGATGAAAAAACTTCAACCACATCATCCTCTTCATTTGCTCCTAGCTTTTCCGTTTCATCAAAATCTTTTATAGGTGAATCCATCTCCATCTAAATGTCAAACAAAAATCATAGATTACTATCCATTTCTATATTGCATGCACACAATGTCATTATTGATAAAATCTCAACACAAAATGAATCTAGCAAGGAAAATAGAACACATAGGATAAACAACCATTAATAATATATTTTCTTATTTAAACTCAGTCAATAGATTTCACTTCAATAAGAGATAGAAACAATGTTTTTAATCAATCTTACTTCGAAAAAAGATAAAAGCTACAATTTCTACATAATTTCACTTCATTTAAGCATAAAGCTAGGGTCTTTAATAAATTTCACACATTTGAAAGACAAAAACTAAGATGTTTAGCCAGTATCACTACACGTAATTGACTTTTTAATCCATTTCACATTTCATCAAGTAAAGAGTTAATTTTTTGAAGTAATACAAACTTGTGATCGTATTGGGGACGTTGACATCAAAATCGTAGTGTATTGATGATGAAATTGCAAGCGAAAGTGATTGTAGAAGTGGTAACAAGGAAACACAATGATAATGTGTTATGTTAGAGGCAATGTAGAATGAGTTCAATCTAAGGTTAAATAAGAAATATTATATGTTTTTCAAGTGTAAATTTTAACAGTTAGATTTGTGTGAAGACCTCCTATAAACTTGCATAATGGCACAGACATAGATACATATATACATGTTATAGACATTTGCTAAAAATATAATATTATATATGTGTGTAACATTATGTAATTGTATAACATAAACATAAATATAACATATTGATTATGTGTAAAAATATGAATTATACACACATACTTAAATAAACATATAATTATACATTTAAAAAGATTTATGTATGTAACATATATAATACATAGACTATGTATTTATAATCTATAAATTATATATTTTTTAGACATTTATTATACATCTTATATGACATATTTAACATGTAGATTATGTAATATATATACATAATGATATAATAAGTGTGCTATATAAAGTCTATATTTTAACATAAGTATTTTTATGATATGCTATATATATAATCCTTATAACACATAGATTATGTACATATAACTTATAGATTTTGAATATATATGTGTATATATATGTATATTTGAATGGATAATCATTTTCTATAATATTTTTTTAATTATTACTTAACGGGTTCACGGGTTGGATCCGAAACTGCAAACCTATATCTGTGTTATGACGCGTGTCTCGTGCATGGGTTTAAAACCTAAATCTAAACTTGGACATGTTTAAATTTGTGTCGTTTCTAGGTTTAACCCATTTATTAATCGTGTCGACTTTTGCTTACCCACACCCTTTTATAATTGTGTCATGTCATGTCCGGGTTTACGGTTAGGTCCCAAATCGCCAACGCTAGATATACCACAATCTCTTTTCTATTCTAGCTATTGCACCATTTGCAGTTTTCTTGGAAAGGTATGCTTCATATATCTCACCTTTTAGGTTGTTTTCCAATTTTCGTGATTATTGTTTTGAGTTGAAGCACATTTTATCTATGCAAGAAATTTACACCACAACATGCACTAGGTGTTATTACTACTGTTGCTGCTAACATACCAAATCATATAGATAAGAAAAATAGTTGTAGTTTTATCAAAATCTTAAAAAAAAATATTACGATCATCAAGAACTAGCTAGTTGCTACAAAACGGGAGAAATATTTTAGCATTAAGGAAATGATCAAATAAGTTAGTTTGTCATTAGATAAAAAATAAAAAATTAATTTAAAAAAATTGTTTAAATGTTGCCAAATATCTTCGATTGCTTAAATATATAAATATATATATATATATTATGCTGTTTCTGAAATAAAATTAAGCACTAATTTTCCTTTTCTTGTTCATATAAATGAAAAATCAAAACAAAGCTTAAATCATACGCAGACAATTATATATATATATATATATATAAAATAGATTTTCCATTTTCGTTTATCTTTTTTCGATTGGATTTGAAAAAAGATCAAATGGATATGACAAGCATATATCCTTCTTTAGTACAATAGGCGAAACCATGAAATTGACTATTTTTTTGGGTAATTAATTAAATTTACTGTTTGACTATTGAATTCATTTCATTTCTTTAGCAAGTCCCTAATTTTGTGGTGCTATTGAAGAGAAGTGCTACCAATAAATGTACCTTTTTAATTCTTATGTGAACACCTAAAGTACTCATACCCATCATATCTTTAATTTTTCTACTTGTGTATGACTGCTACATGTCATTTAATAGTTATCTATTCTAATAATATTTAATGAGGCCTGCTCTGAGATTAATTAATTAAACCGTGTCAGGGATTAAGGTTATATATATATACATATATATATTTTCCCTAAATTGCCAATTAAGGCTCTTTTTTCTCTGCTTTGGAGGAAAAAAAAAGTCCTTAATGAAATTTAGTCCTTCATGAATTGTTTTTTTAAGTAGTTTAATTTGAATGTGTAATTAATTAGCCTTTCGCAATTTGTTTTTCTTTTTGTTATCTATTATGTTATCATTTCCTTCAAATAATAAGTTTTTTTTCTTTTAACAAATTCGATCAATTGTGAGACCAATACTGCATAGGTTCAATCTATTATCCATAGGGATGCAACCGGGACGGGTTTCGGGATGGGTTTTTTGAAATCCGAACCAACCCGAGTCCTTAATGGATGTCCCAGAACCGAGAAAAACCCATCGGGTCTTTTTTTGTCAATCTCAAACCCGACCTGCTAGGATTTAAGGAACCCATAACCCGACCGACCCGACCCGACTCCAAGATTTTAAAATTTTTTTCTTAAAAAAAAAAGAAAAGAAAGAATTTTGTTTTAAATTATTAATGATACAAATACTTATATTGAAAGAATGAATTTTAGACAATAATATCATATAAAATGATGCAAACACTTCATTTCCACTTACTTTCACATACATATAATATAAATGGGATCCTTGCTTTAATAACTTAATATTTTTAATTTTTAATATTTTGAATTTATGCCGGGTCGTGTTTTCCCAACGGGTTACATAATAAACCATAAACCCGACCAGATAACTTATCAGGTTTTTTTTTAATCCCAAAACCCATCCTAAAACCCTATAGGATTTGACCCTATAGGGTTTTTAGCGGGTTGGACGGTTGGGTACCCTATAACGACCCGACCCACTTGCATCCCTAATTATCCACCCGTTGGAAAGCTGTCTCACATTGACTCATATCTCCTATAGAACAATTAGAAGATGGACATGAGACTGAATTTCAATTATATACCATGGCATTATAATATTATCAAGCACTAAATTCTTAAATCTTACTAAATAAATTTATCTTAGTGTTAAGATATTTGTATGATTGTTTATATAGTAAATTAGGACATAAATATATCATCATATTATATTCTTTTTTTTCCTGTCATATATTTTATTTTCTTAAAAATGAATTACTTCAAGTGGCTTTTATTTTATTTTATTTTAGTTAGTTCTCTGTCTTATTTTCCATTGTCTTTTTATTATACATTTTAAGCCTATTATTCTTTGCAGGAAGACTATGCCAATGATCACCGTCCCCATTTTGTTCCATATCTTTTTGTGCTCCTTAACTTGGTATGTTTTACATATTTGATATTCCAACTTTTTATAATCCAGCAGGATGCCATACTATACTACAATTTTTTGACAATTTTCTACCTAAGGTTATAGTAAGATTATTGGTTCAATGTTGAGGTTTACAATTTAATTTTACGTTTTTTTAATTATATACTTGAACTTTTATATTGTCAATATGTACATTTAATTAAATGTTTAGTTACTATCATTTATACCTTGTTTCTTTCTATTAAGAGTTCTTACTTCTATCATTATGGATAACTAGTCACAACATAACTATAAAGTTTTATTGACAATTTAAATAATAACAATTAAATTTTTAATCAAGTGTATAAATTGACAATTTAAAATAAATTACATGTGTATAATTGTAAAAAAGGAATAAAGTTGAGGTGTAAACCACGACATTGTCCTTAAGATTATTACATATTAATGTCATAGAAAGTTTTATGATCCCGCCCATTTTTAATATGATTGCCTTATTCTTTGCCAAAACTTATGAACATGATCAATATTAATAGTATAGCAAGTAAAATGTCAATAGTTAAGCTTGATCAAGCATTTTTTGTTTATACTTATTTTATTTTCAATTAATTTGATAAGCTTGGAATAATTTGGTATTTGAATCCAATATATAGGTCATCTAGATGGTATGGTTACTTTGTTAATTAAGCTTTAAACTCGATTTGAAATTTCCTCCTAAGTTTTTTCTCTAACAATCCTATGTTATATTCACTTTAGATGTGTATGCCTACTGATGTCATCTGCATGGCATGATTAATTTATTTTCTTTTTCATCTAAATTTTGTTGTTTTTAATTATGTTATAAGACAAGAAGTTGTTGGAATCAAAATGAAACCAGGGTTCGCAAAGGTAATTGGAACATCAATTTGTGTTGGGGTAGAAATGCTGCTTGTATTCTACCATGGGCCAAATATTAACATAGGTAACTCCAGCATTAACTGGAAATATGTCTTGAACATGACTGCCAAAACTTCAAACAATAAGCGCAACTCCCTCTTGGGACCATTTCTTCTTTGTGCTAGTACTGTGGCTTGGGCTCTATGGTTCATATTTCAAGTGAGTATCTATAAATTTCTTACTTTTATGAATTCAAGTACATGTATTAAATGACTGATTTGGGTCTACTTAGTTTGTCCTTTTCATCCATTGGTATCTGTTTGGTGTCGGATGTTTGTTAAAAATCGAAAAAAGATGGAGATTTATTCATATACTAGTAATAAAGATTAAATACAAATATAGATATTAGAAAAATAGATAAACCAGATAGACCTAGACATCTTTCCAGGTTTGGTCTAAACTGGGACTTGACCTGGACTAGCTATGATGGGTTCAGAATTTCTTAAGGACCGGTTAGGTTGGTGAGTCCTATCTGGGTCCGCCTCATGGATTCATATAAGCCAATCGGTCTAAAAGGGTCCTTTCGGGAAAAAAAAAATGAAAAAAGCACTTATGTTATATACATATATATTTTTAGAAATGTGGAATTTTTTTTTTGGGAAAAGGGTTGGACCTGTTGGACCTGGCATATCACGCCTTTAGGGTATCTTAGATGGGACAGTTCCACCATACACGATACCTAAGCTTAAGATCAACTCTCAAGTCTCTCAAAAGCTCTAAATATTGTGCAGAAGTGTATCTTGAATAGATAACTATAAAGACCCGTCCCACTAAATTCCGAGATTTAGAGTACCGAGTCCCCAACCATATATAACATTTTCATATTATATGTAAGGTTGTGCTAAAACTAATAGTTTATGAGAATTGTTTGATCAAATCTGCTAAAACTTTATAAACAACCTTTAACAAAATAAGATTGCCAATAAAAGCAATCTATACATATATATACATCATATGTACAAAGTTTAGTGTTAATACAAGACACTACAAAATTTACATGTTTTTCTTAGTACAAAAAGTAACCCTAAGAGATCTTAAGGTCTATACATCTTAGGTTTATCTATCAAGCCTTCTATACAAAGAATTTTGCTTTTAAACAAAAGCTTCTCCAAAATCCAGGGGCATTCGAGTCCTATTCGTCCCACTCATCCATGAATCTTTCAAAGTCTGACCCGTAACCCAGATCATCATATAACTCATCTCCATTGCCTGCAAAGCAGCAAAAGTAAGCCAAAGGCCTAGTACGCAATAACAAAATACAAGAACAATTTATCAAGCAAACGTAAATCAAATGGAATGCATCAATGAATCAAGTCATTATCTTATTAAGTTTTCTTTTACATAACAACAGGAGGGTATTCAAACCCTGGGACCACACTCTGGGAATTTAGGGGTCTTGAGTAACAACAGTTGCTCAGGGGGTTGATATAAGCAGTCCGAATACTTATATCTCCTATATCTATTCCATAAAGAAATAGCTTCATTTAGGGTTCAAAAGTCGTTACCCGACTCTACTTAAACTCAGTCCACAACATGAGCCTAGTTCACAAGTTCCCATAAACTTTGAACTAAACCATGGTATTTCCCCATAAGTTTAAGCAAACAGTACTTGGATACTATTCCCCCCATCGGCTACCCACTTAACCAAAATGAATCACTATTGCATCATGGTAAAGTCATTGCATCATGACTTAGGTTAAGCGCCTAACTAACATGTCATTGCATCATGACAGGTTTGCTGCTCCTTGGACTAGATTAAACAGTATAATAGACATCTAGTTCATCAAAACATTAAGTCGAATTAAATTAAATTAAATTAATTTAAGAATGCTTAGTCCTAGCACACAACAAATAAGCTATTGCGTACCTGAACTTGATAGTATATTACTATATTCACTCGGAGGGAAAATAACCGAAGAACCTTTAACTGAAATAAGAATATCAAAACAATCAATAATTGAATGTAGAATTCACACACACACACACACACACACACACACACACACACACACACATATATCACAATCCTAGGTTAACTATGCGAGGAGATTCAATAAATCTAACATATAGTTTTAACATCTAATTCATACATAAAACATGTTTATTTAGCTTATATATTCATTAGAAGATCATATATGAAGTAAAGAATGACATTTGAAGAAGATTGAATTTGTAAAACTCAGGGGATACGTCGCCTTTCTACGTAGGCAAAATCTGACTGAATGTTGGCAGCGTTAAAATTATACGCTGCAGCGTTGAGCCCGGCGTTTAAAATATATGCCAGTGGCGTTGAGCCCAGCGTTAAATATTTTGATTATGTCGCATCCAACACCGCCCATACGCTGTCGGCATTGAAGCCCTAATGGCTGACGTACACTTTGAAAAATAAACGTCGTTAACTTTCCTTACAAAAGCCGGCGGCGTTTGAAGCGTCTTTAAAAAAATCGATTCTAATCACATTC